>PVIH01007722.1:51318-97976 GCA_004025045.1 Sigmodon hispidus
TCTTACTGCTGAGTAGTATTCCATTGTGTAGATGTACCACAGTTTGTTAATCCATTCTTCAGTTGAGGGACATCTAGGTTGTTTCCAGGTTCTTGCTATTACAAATAATGCTGCTATGAACATAATTGAGCTAATACCTTTGGAGTGTGAATGTGCCTCTTTAGGGTATACACCCAGAAGTGGTATTGCTGGGTCCTTGTGGAGATTGATTCTCAATTTTCTGAGAAACCTCCATATTGTATTCCAAAGTGGCTGAACAAGCTTACACTCCCATCAACAATGGAGGAGTGTTCCCCTTGCTCTGCATCCTCTCCAACATAGGCTGTCATCTGTGCCTTTTATCTTAGCCAATCTAACAGGTGTTAGGTGGTATTTCAAAGTTGTTTTGATTTGCATTTCTCTAGTGGCTAAAGATGATGAGCACTTTTTCAGGTGCCTTTCAGCCATTCATATTCCTCTGCTGAGAATTCCCTTTTTAGATCTGTACCCCATTTTTTGATTGGGTTATTCAAGGTTTTGGGCTCTAGATTCGTGAGCTCTTTATATATGTTAGAGATCAGTCCTCTATCACTTGTAGGGTTGGTGAAAATCTTTTCCCATTCTGTAGGCTGTCGTTTTGTCTTATTGACAGTGTCCTTGGCTTTGCAGAAGCTTCCTAGCTTCAGGAGATCCCACTTATTGATTGTTGGTCTTAGTGTCTGTGCCACTGGTGTTATATTTAGGAAGTGGTTGCCTGTGTCAATTCGTAGAAGGGTATTTCCCACTTTCTTTTCTATCAAGTTCAAAGTGGCTGGGTTTAAGTTGAGGTCTTTGAACCACTTGGATTTGAGTTTTGTGCAGGGTGATAGGCTTGGATCTATTTGCATTTTCTATTTTAAGTATACAATCTTATCAAGTCTTGTGTGGTGTTTAGTATGTTAGTTTGGAAAGCATGATATTCTGAGAGTCCAAATGAGGAGGTAGTGCAGCATCAGCTTAGCCAGAATATTCTAATACCTATCATGGATGGAGCTCTACAGCTATGTGAAGTGCTTATTCACAAAATTTTCAAAAAGCTTGTAAACATTTTCATTTACACTAATGTTATTGCTTTTCTTTGTATGATCTTATCTTCTTGCTCTGAATGCTTTAGGATCCCTCACTGTCTAAAAACCTGAAACTGTCAGTAATCATCCTCCAGCCAATGGTGACATCAGACCTAAGAGAAAACTTATCCTCTAGAAAGGCTTTATTTATCTCCATCTATGATGTTTGGGAAGCATATGTGGGAGTCAGTTCTAAAGATTTCAGCCCAAAGAAACAGAGAATAACTTTAAATTCTATTTTATATGTCTACAATAAACTTAAAAATATTTTTGGATTCATTTTGTTAGCATAGATAGTGAGTCTAACTGGTTGATTAGTTGGGCTAAAACATGGGTTCAACAAAATCCCACATTAAATGAAATTAACATACCAAATTTGTTTTCAACATAACATTTTTATTGATTCTCTGCGAATTTCGCATCATGATCTCACTCACTTCCAAGACCTTCCATGTCTGTACCCTCACTCTTATAACTTCTATAACCTCCTGGTACAGGGACACTAACTCACTCAAGCACACGGCTCTGGCAGGCCTTGGTCATCTCCCCATTGCCTCTGCATTTCAAAAAACCATTAGATTACATTATTAAAGCTAGCCATTACCCTGTTTGGCCACTCCCCGCTCTGAGGCTGACTACCAAGACCCAGCTATCAAAGTTTCAAAGTCCAGCAAACAGAAGCCCCCTTTGGCTCACCTAGTTAACACGCTCAATTAAAATTAAATACCTCATCCTAACTCACGGTTTCCCATTTTACCCTTTGAAACCATCATTTATCTACCTGTCTCATCTGTCTCCTTTCTATCCAGAGGCAGTCCTTGGCTACCTTCCAGGGACAAGTACCCCTTACCCCCTTCCTTGTTCCCTTCCTTTTCTCTCTCATCCTTTATCTCCTGTCTTTGTTTCTTATTCTCTGCCTTCTGTTTCTCTGGGGCAAATAAGTCTCCTTTGTGCTAAGAACCTGGTCTTAAAGGTGCTGAGCCAATACTTTTCCTTACATGTTTCCCCAAAAAGTAAAAAGAAAAAGAAAAATAATTCACATAGAAAAAAAGTCAAGTCTAATTTTATGTTATCTATATACCCTCTGGAGTATGGTCAAACTCTCAGTGGTCTACTCCTCAAATAGAACTGAACCCCCTCCAGAAGCCATCAGTTGTAGAGAACTACACCTCAGCACCCTTATCATACTTTTTAAGAGTTCTCTTCTGTGACTTCTTGTCTAGGCTGTTGTTTTTGTGGGGAAAGGATTGAGGAGGTAGGCCTTGTCACACAAGCCTTCCATGTCTCTGCCTCTCAACTTTTTTTCAGCAGTCACTGACAGTGCAAAAAGCTTCCTTATTCTCCACAATCAGCTGGACTACAGATCATGGCCATCCATGATGTTTTTAGCAACAGCACAGACCTTGAACACAGCCCTCATCTACAGAATGAAGACAGACCCAGACAAGGCCCTGGAAAAAAGCAGCCTTGCCTGGACCATGGAAGCACAGGCCTCCCATATCAATATGACTCCACACAAGAGCATGGCCAATGGAAATCAACATGGTTCCAGGCTGTACACAACCCACACACATCCATATGGCCTTCAGTAGCAACACGGGCCAAGGACATCAAAACTGACCCTGGTTGCAGTAGGATCACAGACCTAGATGTGGCCCTCTGTAGCAGCACAGACCTAGATACCACCATGTCCTCACACAGCAGTGGAAATCACTCACATCAACACAGCCAGACCACAGTTGCTTCAGGCTCTAGCACAGACTATGGATATCTGCATGGATCACACTGATAACCTGGGTCATGGATATTAACCTAGCCACAAGCCACATCCACATGTGCCATTCAGAGGTTGCATGGATGGACATCAACATGTCCTCTGGTGACTTCACAAGTTGCTCATATGAACATGCACCCTGAGCTAAAACATGGCCTTGGGACATGAAAATGGCTTCAGGTGGTGGCACTGATCTTTGACATCTACATGGCCCCAGATGGTAACAGAAGCCAAAGACATCCTGGCCATATCAGGACCATTAACCTACCTATGGTCCTCAGTGGCAGCACAGACCATGGGCCTCAATATGGCATCAGGAAGGGCTATAGAGATCACTAATATCAGCATGGTCTCCTGAGGCAACAAAGCCCAAGGACATTACCAAGCTTCAGTATGCAGCACAGATTGGGTAAGCCCACATGAATCTTGAGTTTTATCACAGCCTGAGGTAGCAGGATGGACCATATACACTAACATGGCCTGCAATGGCATCATGCATCACAGTGGTCTTTGAAGAGGGTTCAATCCAGAAAGTGTACCATTTCTCATCTTGGGCCACCACCATTGCTCAGACCCAGGGGAAATCCATGGCAGGTTGGCATGTTTGGGGACTGAATCTGTGTCTGCATAAGCTCCAGACTTCTGCCTACCACTAAACAGACCCTACTGGGTGACAACATGTTCTGCTTTTGACCTCAGGTCTTTCTCACACCTGTCACCACTGTTAATCTCCATTGTACATATATCTATTGCTCTGTTTTTCTCTTTCCCCACCATTGACATTTTTCATAGTGGTGCCCCTTCAATCACCTGGCTGGCTTCCTCCATGCTCTTTGCCAAGTTTCTAAAATTACTTTTATTTAAAATTATTCACACAATATACTTTGATCATATTCTTTTTTCTCCTCAACTCCTCCAAAATAGTCCCCATCTCCCTACTCAGACAACTTTGTGCCCTAATAAAAAATAATTATGAAATCAAAAGTAAAAATCAAGATAAGCTATAACACTAAGAAAGAAAATAAACCACAATAGACATGGAATTCATTTTGTGTTGTTCAAATACTCCTGGGCATGGGACCTGCCCCAGAGTGTGGCTTTTATATCCAGTGACACCCAATGAAAGAAAACTGATTATTCACTTTCCAACAGTTATTAATTGCAAATAGCTTCTTGGTTGAGTGTGTAATTTTGTGTCAGTTTCTTTTCAGTGTTGATATTTTTGTCTGGTTCAAACGTGTGAGTCTCATGCATGTTGTTACAGTCTTATAACTTCATATATAATTTTATATGTCCTGCTTTGTCTGAAAGGCACTATTTCCTGTAATGTACCTCTTCTGGATCTTAAATTTTTTCCCCTTTTTCTTCTGCATAGAACTCTGAGCCCTGAGGGAAGGGGATTGCTAAAGACACCACATTTAAGATTAGGTATCCAAAGCATTCTGTAAACATTGTCCAATTATGAGTCTCAGTGTTAATTATCATCTGAAACAGAAGCTTTTCTGATGAAGGTTGAGCAATGTACAGATAGATGGATATAGCAGTACAAAATTAGGAGCCATTTCATGGCTATCTCCCATTCACAGATAGTGGTAGAATTTTCCTTAGTCCCATGACCTATGTAGTCTCAGAATCTTGAGCAGTTTAGCAGTAAAAATGCCAGGCTTTCCTAATGTGCAAGTGAAGAACTCCAGAGAGTTAGAGATATGCCATTGTTGGAGTGAATTTAATAGCTGCAGTCCCCTAACCACAGCAAAATCTTCTCCAGAGGTCAGGGATGCCAGTAGGTACTACTGTGGCTCAATAGCTTCTTTCAGTGTAGAAGGAATAGCAAAATCATAAACAGCTGAGACCAGTGCCTAGGAGATTCAGGGAAGGATCAGAAATGAGCTGCTATGAAATAATCACTGTGGGGGAGTAAATAAAAAAAGCCTGGGCATCCCCTCTGAGTCTTTCCTATAAATAACAAAAACCAAACAAACCAAAAAACAAAGTAAGCAAGATGTATTATGACCAGGGGTCAACCAAAAGAGTCATAATCTCTCCTTAATACCTTAATCTGAGCTGCTTCAGAGATGTCAGAATTTAGTGAAGGAAATGGAGGCTGTGCAAACTTTAGAAAGGATTGCTAACAGCAGGAGCAGCAAGACCTGTGAGCTTACTACAAAGCTCTCATAAACAAGCCTGTGGCCGTTTTCCATTATCTAGGGCAGAGAGAAAGGAGAAAAACCAGTTTCCTCAAACTGAGATGCCAGATCCTAGGCTAACACCCATACCTTGAGCCTCTATCCTGCCATTCTATCATACCACTAGGATATCCTAATATGCTTATTATTGCCTATAATTCTGTAAATTTACTATTTTAGAGAACCAGTAAGGACTAGTGTATATTTAAATACCAGAGCACTTACAAACTGTCCTGCGCTACCGTCTCGCCAGCAAGAACGACTCGGCACACGTAGGATCCTTCTGCAGAAAAGCTTTAATGCGTCTTGAGAGGGAGAGCATAAGCTTACAAGATGGAGACTCCAAACGGCTAAAACTCGTCCCTTATATAGGAAACTGGCCCCTACCTAGGACGTATCAGACTCAGATTGGCTATAGCTCAAACGGGCAAGGTGACGCCACGGGAGAAGCAGAGCACAAGGAGTGGAAATTCCCCTTGCACCTGCGCAGTCTACATTAGAGCGCAGGATGTCACTGCCATGTTGGAATGGCGGCAGTGAGTGCGGCTTCTCACAACAAACAACTGTGATCCTCAACATCCAGGAAAGGCCTCATGTCAGCCTCCTTACACAAAGAATAAGGTCCTAGAAACTGACTATAATGTACAGACCTAAAGTCATATATCCAGGGAACACCAGAACTTTCTATCTCCATCTAAAACATGAGAGATCCAGGGTTCTCGTTACATTAGGTAAGATTTATATACACCAGCTGGCCAAAAAGAAACTATGCAAAAGAACAAGCATGGCTATCTTACTAAAGCTGTAGGGTGCCCTAAATGAAAACTTCTCCAGAATTTGCAAAAAAACAAGGTACTTCCTATATGCACGTGTGTGCAGGTATATGCACGCACATACACACTACACTTGCCGACACAAGGAAATGGTGACACATTTTAATTTCTGAGGAAATGTACACACATTTGAAAGAGCTGCTTTAATGAGATTTCTAGAAAAAAGAGAAGGCTGACTTACAGCAGAATTTAGTGGAAAGCAGGTTTTGTATGCCCGGAATTTCACATAAGCCACATAATTTAGAGTTATGGTTCTATATACTAAGTGGCATTTCAATGTACTGATTCAGGGATTAAATATTAGTAGTATATCTTGAAAGTCCATTTGGTCCATTGATGCTATTATATGCCTCTTAACTCTATTACATGACTTGACACAAGATGTGTAAGGCACAAAACATAGTAACTTGAATTGTTGATCACTACCCTAAAGAGTGAGTACTGTCCTGAACTAGTAGATGGAGAAAGAAGGCATAGAATTTGTAACAGGCTGTCTTACTCATAACTAATTACCACTCATATTATTTTTTGCAAGTACTATGCCTTGATTAGAAGTTTTAATTTTCCAGAGAGGACTTCATCTTCTAGGGAATACAACCTTATTTTTATTAAAAATAGAATTTGAAAATGATATATAGCCTACGTTTGGCTATTAAAAGTACTGATAACATTGAAGAAAGTTTACTGTGGTTGGAGTATGCTCTTATGCACTGCAAATATTTGTCACTCCTGGATTATTAAAATGCTAATTAGTCAAGTAGCTAGACAGAAAGTAGAGGTGGAGCAAGCAGACAAGGTGAATTCTGGGAAGCAGAAGAGCAGAGCAGGAGATGCCAGAATATGCATAGAGAGGAAGACAAGAATGCTGCACTGAGGAAGGTACCAAACCACATGGCTAAATATGGATAAGAATCATGGGTTAGTTTAAGAGTAAGTGCTAGCAAGTAATAAGTCTGACCATATAGCTTGTAATTAATATAAGCCTTTGTGTGATTATTTGGGACCAAGGGACTGTGGATCTTGACCTCAGGGCTAGGCTGGGCCAGAAACTTCCAACAACAGTTTACATCTTCAGTAAGGATAATCAATAGTAGCCATTTGTGAAGGTGGCAAGTAGGAGATATATGATAAGCATGCATGAAGTCTATAGTAGTAACTTTTCTTTTTGATATTATAAAATACTTGACAAAAGTACCTGAAAGAAGGATGTAATTTCATTCATGGTTGAGGATACAGTCCATCCTGATGAGGATGACATGACAACAGAAAAATGTTTGGACACATTGTGTCCACAGCCAGGGAAGATGAGATCATTAATGCAAGTGGTCATCTATCTTTGTCCTCTTCAATCATTTTGGGACCTCCAATCATAGAATACTGACACTCACATCTCAAGTGACACTTGTCTCATAGTTAAAACATTACTGAAATGCTATCATAGATATAGCCAGAGTTATGGCTTATACAATGATTTGATTTCCAGTCAGATTTCCAAGATTAACCATTATAAAGTTCACAAGGATCTCCTGGTTGGATGAGGGCAAGGATACTACAAAGTCTCAAATTTAATATAAAATTACTGTAGCAACATATACAAGGGGCTACTGATAACAAGATGCCTCAAGAATTGACATTTTAGTGATAGTTTTCAATTTGACCAGCTGAAATTTTCAAATTAAAAGATAATAAGGAACAATAAAGAGAACTCATAAACACACCTAGTGTTCTATGTCCATGAAAGAAATAAAGGATTTTAACCATATTTATCCCCAAGCCATTTTCTATCGTTTAAAGAACTCCCTCATTGGGGTCAAGAACACCATCAGAAAACCGACAGAATCAACTATCCTTTGCCCATAGGAGCTCATAGAGACTGAACTAACAACCTAGGAGCCTGCATGGATCTGATCTAGGCTATCTGCATATATGTTATGGTTATGTAGCTTAGTCTTCTTGTGATACTCCTAACAGTAAGAATGTGGGTTGTCTCTGACTCTATTGTTTGCTTTGGGAACCCTCTTCCTCCTACTGAGTTGTCCAGCCTCAATATGAGGTGACATAGCTAGTCTTATTGCAAGCTGAAATGCCATGTTTGGTTGATATCCCTGGGAGGCCTGCCACATTATGAAGGGAAATAGAGAAGTGGCATGGGCTGGAAGGACTGGGAAGGGAGGAAGGAGGAGAAACTCCAGCCAAGATAAAATACACAAGAGAAGAATAAATAAAAAATTTAAAAATTAATTTCCTCATTCTGTAGTAATATATTCCCTAATCCCAACAAAGACTAGAGGTTCACCAAGTTCAAGGCCAACCTAAAATTCATACTGAGACTCTGTTTCATAAGGACAAAATAATTCTAATTCTCTCAATTTGACTTTTGAACCTTTTGACTTATTGTACATAAAATGGTTGCTAGTAGTCATTAACTTTGCAGTCGCATCATGTCCATATAAGAATGTGCAAAAGTGGAGGAGAAATGGGTAACAGGTCTTGATGCCAAAAGTAATGACTGGAGAATATGTGGCATTGCCTGATCTGCAGGATGAACTCATTATCAATGGTATTAAGTAACTTTATGTTAGCTATGAAATATATAAATGAGGATAGTGTTTATCTGAATGGAAAACTATGATAGCATATGAATACCCCACAGTTTAGCAAGAGATAGATTCTTCAAAAGAAAACTGGAAGAAATTATTACTTTTAAGGGTTTCTTTCATTTAGACCAATAAATATGCTTTATGCAGAATTCTATACCTAAGATTTGAATGAAAACCTAGTAAAATGAAGAAACAGAAGAGATATATATTTTTCTGGAGCCACTGGGGATTCAAAGCTGAGCAAAACCTTGTTTTCTTTCTCTGATGATATATCTTCATTTTGCTACAACTGCATTGTGCTTTTAACCATCCATGAAAAGGTTTATGTCCCCCACCATCCCACCACACACAAGCTTATTTCCATCTAAGCAGGCCACAAATATTGTTTACTCATCCTGGCTTATTCCATTTCTGATATTTCTGCACTTATCTATACAGGATCTTGACAGTTGACAGAAGTTCTTTGTCCTTTGTCTGCCTTTACTAAAGTAGAAAACCATCACTTTCCCAGAATGTCTTGCATCAAAAGGTGGTCCTATGACACAGTGGAAACAAATTAAGTATGCACAAAGACATGTGAAAATGTTTATTCTCCTGATTTAAAATGACACATATTCCAAATACTTTGGGTTGCATATAGGCTAAAAACTGTACAATCATAGTAGCTTATGTTCTTAGGCTCTTTCTTTCACAATGCTCTCTTGCTCAATGTTCTGTTGTTGACATTTGAAAACTTCTAGTACCTTTATATTCATTTGTTTTATAAGTCTAAAGGAACAGTGGAGCTTGGGGATGTACAGGCTATCCTTCCATAGATCATAATGTTCAGCAGACAAAGCAGACAATGTAGGTATCTGGCATTTGTCCTAGTGGCCTTTGGCTGTCAGGGACACCACAGGGCACTAACACAAAGGGACTAAGTCCTGGGCTACAGCAGCAACAAGAGAGAGGAGGTTTGGCTAAAGGACAGTGAATGCCTGGGGCACGATGAAATGCCAGCTTGCCATCCTGTCCCTGAATCTCATCTCTGCCTCCTCTGCAGGATTAACTCACTCCATGCAACAGGAAAAAAACACCAATGCTCAAGCAGTAAACTTTTTCAAAAAATTATTACAAAATAAATGCATATCCTTTGATATTGCAAAGCAGTCAGTCACCTGAACTCTTCAATTTAGAATCTCCCATCTTGAATAAAACTGGAACATTTCAAAGCAAATATAAATTAAATTAAAGATTGTAGAATTCCACAAAAAACTGTTCTTTAATCACTTAAAAATGCATTATTAGGAAAGAATAAAAAAAAATCTGTTATTTACCTTTTAATTGAAGATGGAACAAAAGACTAAATAGGCATTCATCTTTAAATATATGCAGAGCACCACCTCACTTTCAGTTTCTTGTTTAACCTCAATATACTATCAGAGGACACATGACTCATATTTCAATGCCTAGTCACCAAAAAAGGGCCCAACTTATGAAGGATTAGAAGGTATAGCCTTGTTAGAGTAGGTATGCTCTTGTTAGAAAAAGTATGTCATGGGGTGGGCTTTGAGATTTTAAAAGCCCAAGCCAGGCTTTGGAATTTTTATTGCTGCAATGAAACACCATAACCAAAAACCAAGTTGGGAAAAAAAAGAAAAAGAAGTTATTTGGCCTACACTTCCACACCACTGTTCATCACGTATGAAAGTCAGGACAAGAACTCAAACCGAACAGTAACTGATGCAGAGGCCATTTAGAGGTGCTGCTTACTTACGTTGCCCCATGGCTTTCTCAGTCTGTTTTCTTGTAGAACCCAGGACCACCAGCCCAAAGGTGGCACCACCCACGATGGACTAAGCCCTTCCCCATAAATCACTGATTAAGAAAATATCCTCCTATGATCCAAATATTCAGAATGTGATATAGCCCACAGACTACTTGATGTCATCATTTTTCTGTCTGTTAACTGATATAGGTAAGCTCACAAGCCAGGAACTAAATTTAAAAAATGCTGAGAACCCACAGCTGACTGTAAGCTGTAGTCCTTCCTCACTAGCTCAAAATCAGCTCCTGGCCACAACTCATCTCATTGAATGCACACATCATCTCCCATTCCTCTGGCTCAGCTAGGCCATCAGATTTTTTTTTCAGTGTTCTTCTTTCTGCCTCTGTATTTGACTTCCTATGACAAATGCATGGCCCATTTTGTTTCCACATCTCCCTAATTCAAATCATTCCAGATCACCCCGTTCTACAAGAAAATCGCATTCTCAAATTTGTCTTGGAAAAGGAGCACTAACAATCCAATGGTACAAGTGACAAGACTGAAATGAGTGTACTCAGGAGGCACAGGCAAGTGGATTTCTGAGTTCAAGGCCAGCCTGGTCTACAAAGCCAGTTCTAACACAGTCAGGGCTACACAGAGAAACCCTGTCTTGGAAAATAAAATCAATAAACAAAAACTAGGAAATGAAATGAGTTTAAGTGACATGCTCAAGATTCTTTATATCACTGTTGCAATGAAATGCCTTTCTCTGTTTACCAGTCCTCTAGGTTACAAGAAACCTGAATTCTATTACTATAGACTCCCTAGATGTGTAAAGTATTTTTAACTTATAATAAAACATTCTTCCATCCTGTATGGGCAGTGGAGATTGGAGCACAGAAGACAGAGACTAACTATAAGAACATGTATTTGCTGGCTCTCATTTCTCAGACATTCAGAATGCAGAAGAAAGTCCCTGCTGATCCATATATTGGCAAACAACACTCCTATTCAATGGATATGATCCAGAAAATTTGTGATTCTAAAGAAGTGAAATAGAAACTCTGTGACAAAAGAAAACTTTTGAAATCTAATCACATACTTCATTCACTCCCCAAAGCAAATGGTACCAGTTGGAGTAAGTTGTTTGCAGTACTGTTCAGGAAAGAGATGTCTAAAATTCTAGGTTAAAACTGGAAGGCATCAGTGACAATATTTTAAAAGGCTTGGTCAAGAGAAGACATTTTAAAGGGTTTTTTTTTCCTGCATTGAAGGCCTCTGTCAGGGGTGTGGGTGAGGAAGTATGTGTTTTCTTTAAGGGTCTGGCCACAGGGAGTTTAATTATGCTCCAGGAAGTAAATGAGCAGCATGAATGAGCATTTTTGTAAATGGGGAGATCTTAAGAGTGGGTATGGAACTGAGAGGACTGATAACTGAGTTTGATGGGGTGCATGATGTAAAATCACCAAATAATAAATAAAAATATCTTTGAAAGTTATTTTTTTAACTTGGTGATAATTGAAAATATTGTCCTGGGTGAAAAAGAAGATGCAAAGATCATCAAGATGTAGGTGGCTAATGACTCACCCTTCCCTTGACAGGGGCTTTCTGAGACCTGGTTCTGCTCTGATGCTGAAAGGCATTAAATAAATCTAGGTGAATGAGTTTCATAAATAAAAAGTTTGGGCTCAGGGCAAACCAGTGATCCATCTACAGCCTGCAAACTCCTGCTTAGCTGTGTGATGTAACCCACATGTCCTCTGGGTAGCTTCTTGGATCCATTCTCTCCTGAACTCCTCAGAAGGGCTTCCATGGCACCTGGATCATAGTTCTGCCAAACCACATCACTATTAAATGGTTTCTATATGACTTTACCATCCTCAAACTTAGGGCATCTTTAACAACAAGAAGATTTCTGCTCATTTGTGTTTCTAGCATGAATGAGCACAGGACATCCATGAATGATACAGGTTCAGCTCATATCAGCAGAAGGATTTAATGTATTCATCTGGTCAGGTTTAAAAAAATACTCAAAATCTACTTTATTCATTAATTACTAAACATGTATATTGTATTAAATTACCAAGCCTAAATGAATTCTTTAGTCTATAAAAATATAAGTATTTTTTAGATTAATTTTCTCAATACTAATTATTTGTAGAGTGGTCACCAAATCATGCTTTCTAATTTTCTTACTGACATCATTACTATGATATTAGTGAAGACAATTCCCAAAGGTTCAAGGAACTCACTCATCCAGACTTCACCAATTCAAAATCCACCTAAAGAAAATTAAGATTAATTATGTCCTGCTGCTGTTTCTACTTAGAATCCTTTCAGTCAGAGATGGCATTCAGTTCTTGAAATGTAAGTCCTCAGCTCACTTTTATCCAGAGATTCAAAGATATTATATAAGGTATGGGAGCCAGAAGTCAGTCTAAAGCCTGACTTGGTAGCACATGCCTTTAATCCCAAAACCCAGGAGGCAGAGCCAAGTATCTCTGTGAGTTTGAAGTCAACCTAGTCTACAAAGAATGTTTTGAGACAAGGTCTACACAGAGAAACCCTGTCTTTTAAAACCAAAATAATAATGATGATAATAATGATGATGATTATTTCCAGTGGACTATGTATCCAGTAAATGACATTAGTCTTGAGCATGCCATTAGGATCTTTTTCTATGCTAATATAACAGCTCTTTGTTAGGCTTGAAATACAAAGAAATTAGTTTCCTTATGGCTTTTTCATACATGGTTTGTTTTAGCTTCTCCTCTGAGCAAATGTTTTATTTTTATTACTTTTTAAAGATTTGTTTATTGTCATTTTACGTATGAGAGGCTGCGTGCATATATGTGTATGCACCTGGCATGTGAGTTCACAGGGTTAAAAATGTTTAGAAGCCTCCATATGGGTGCAGGAACTAACTAACTTGGGCCCCTGAAAGAGCAGCAAGTGCTCTGCACCCCGAGCCATTTCTTCACCCCATGTTTCATTTTCTTTACAGTTGAATAAAATTCTATTTTCTTTATATATTCCACGGTTGATGGACATCTAGGGTGATTGCACTTCTTAGCTACTGTGACTAGTGCAGCAATAAGGAGGAATGTGCAGTTGTCTCTGTAGGATGGTCCTTTGAGTATATTCCCAAAAACAATATAGCCAGATCATGCTGTATTTCTATTGTTTGAGGGATTTGGGTTTTGTTTTATTTTGTTTTTGAGAAATCTCCATTTTCACTTCTATGTTGGCTATACAATTTACACTCCCACCTGCAGTAAATAAGGAATCCTCTTTCCACATACCCTTGCCTATGTTTGTTAGAGAAACTATTCCTGGTAATGTCATTGGTCCTGCTATGAGATTGAATCTCAAAGTACTTTTGAATTTTTCTGATGGCTGAAGATACTGAACAGTTTCTAAGTTTTTTGTGGACCACCCAGGTTTCTTCTTCTGAGAATCCCATCCAGTTTATTAGCTTATTTATTTGTTGGTATACCTATGAAGATTTTACTGATGAATTTTTGTAGTTCTTTATAAATTTTGAATATTAACGACCTAGAAAGGTAGTAAATATATTTTTCTGCCAGTGTATGGGCCACTTTCACAAGCTTCACTTGCTGTATAGAAGCCCTTTACTCTCACATGACTTTACTTACCAATCCAAGTATATTTTCTGTGTATTAGCATCCTTTTCAGAAAGCTTGTGCCTGTGGCTATATCTTGAAATAGTTTTCCAGTGTCTTCCAGCTGTTTCACCATTTGAAGTCTGATTTTTATATTTCAGATCTTGGATCAACTTTGAATTAATTTTCATGTATGATGAGAGTTAACAATCTAATTTCTCTCTTCTGCATTTGGAAACATGACTTTCCCAGCACCATTTAGAAGAGAATTTTTCCCAGCGCAGGTTTTTCACACCTTCAGCAAAAATTAAGTGACCATAGCTATGTGTGTTTGTTTCTGAGTTCTCAGTCCTATTCCACTGATCTACACATCTGTTTCTTGTTTGTTTGTTTGTTTGATTGATTGATTAATTTTTATTATTGAATAAAGTCTCATTTTTATCCATGTATCCCCTTGTTGAAACTTCCCCATTTTTTAATTGGGTTCTTAAGGGATTGGGACTCTAGTTTCTTGAGTTCTTTATATATCTTAGAGATCAGTCCTCTGTCACTTGTAGGGTTGGTGAAAATCTTTTCCCATTTTGTAGGCTGTCATTTTGTCCTATTGACAGTGTCCTTGGCTTTACAGAAGCTTCTCAGCTTCAGGAGATCCCACTTATTGATTGTTGGTCTTAGTGTCTGTGCCACTGGTGTTATATTTAGGAAGTGCTTGCTTGTGCCAATTCGTAGAAGTGTATTTCCCACTTTCTATTCTATCAAGTTCAAAGTGGGTGGGTTTATGTTGAGGTCTTTGATCCACTTGGATTTGAGTTTTATGCAGGGTGATAGGCTTGGACCTATTTGTATTATTCTACAAACTACCATCCAGCTATGCCAACACCATTTGTTAAACATACTATCTTTTATCCACTGAATATTTTGGGCCTCTTTGTCAAAAATCAGGTATTCATGGGTATGTGGGTTAATGTCTGGGTCTTCAATTCAATTCCATTGATACATAAGTCTGTTTTTATGCCAGTACCAGGCTGTTTTTATTACTGTAGCTCTATAGTATAACTGGAAGTCAGGGATGGTGATGCCTCCTGAGGTTCTTTTGTTGTGCAAAATTGTTTTGAGAATCCTGGCTTTCCTGTTAGTCCAAATGAAATTTAGTATTGTTCTTTCAAGGTCTGTAAAAAATTGTGTTGGGATTTGATGGGCAGTGCACTGAATCTGTACATTGCTTTGGTAAGATTGCCATTTTTATTATGTTGATCCTACCTAACCAAGAACATGGGAGATCTTTCCATTTTCTAATATCCTCTTCAATTTTTTTCTGCAGTGGTTTAAAGTTTTTGTCAAATATACCTGTTACTTCTTTAGTTATAGTTACTCCAAGGTATTTAATGCTATTTGCAGCTATTATAAAGGGTGATATTTCCCGTATTTCTTTTTCAGCTTGTTTGTATTTAATGTTTAGGAGGGCTACTGATACTTTTGAATTATTCTTGTATTCTGCTACATTACTAAAGGTGTTTATCAGCTGTAGAAGTTCCCTGGTAGAATTTTGTGGGTCACCTATGTATACAATCATATCATCTGCAAACAGAAATAGCTTCACGCTTTCTTTTCCAATTTGTACTCCTTAATCTTCTTTTGTTCTCTTATTTCTTTAGCTAAATCTTTGAGAACTATATTGAATAGGTAAGGGGAGAGGGGACAGCCTTGTTTAGTTCCTGATTTCAGCGGGATTGCTTTGAGTTTCTCTCCATTAGTCCTCGGCTTCTTATAAATGAACTTTATTATACTTTGGAATTTTCCCTGTATTCCTGATCTCTCCAGGACTTTTATCATATAGGATTGTTAGACTTTGTCAAAAGCTTCTTTATCATCACAGATATAATCATATGTTTTTTTCCTTCAGTTTGTTTATATGATGGATGACATTTATAGTTTTTGTATGTTGAACTATCCCTGCATTTCTGGGATGAAGCCTACTTGATTGTGGTGTATGACTTTTTATATATGTTGTTGTAATCATTTTGCCAGTATTTTGTTGAGTATTTTTACATCAAATGTTCATGAGAAAGATTCATCTGTAGCTCTTTCTTAGTTGCATCTTTGCAACTTGGATATCAGGGCTTGTGTATCAGGGTGAATGAAGCCTCATAAAAAGTGTTTGGCAGTATTCCTCATTTTCCACTGTATGGAACAGTTGGTTGAGTATTGGTATTAGTTCTCCTTTCTTTAAGTACTTCTTTGCAATTTGAAATTCCTCTTTTGAGAAGTCTCTGCTTAGATCTATATCCCATTTTTAATTAGATTATTTGGTTTGTTAATGTCTAGTTTCTCAAATTCTTTATATATTTTAAATATGAGTCCTCTGTTAGATGTGGGAATAGAGAAAAATTTTTCCTATTCTATACACTTCCAGTTTTGTCCTTTGGACAGTATCCTTTCCTTTACAGAATCTTTTCAATTTCTTGAGGTTCCATTTATTTATTGTTGATCTTAATGCCAGCACTATCGATGCTACTTAAGAAGTTACCTCATGTGGCATCGCATTCAAGGGTATTCTTTACTTTGTCTTCTATTGGGTTCTGAGTACCTGGTTTTATGTTGAGGTCACTGATCCATATGAACTTGAGTTTTGTGCAAGGTGATAAATATAGATCTATTTACATTTCTTTGCATGCCAACATATAATTGGATCAGCACAATGTGTTGCAGTTGCTTTCTTTTATCCATTGTTTTAAACTTCTTGAGAAAAAAAAAGGCAGGTGTCTGTAGTTGTTGGAATTGACATCTGGGTCTTCAGTTTCATTACTAATCCTGTACATTCTTATGTCAAGACTATACAGGTTTTATTACCATTACCCTATAGCAGGGTAGAGAATCAGGGATAGTGTTGACTCCAGAAGTTCTTTTATTACACAGGATTGTTTTAGCTATTCTGAATTTTTTATGTGTTTGTTGAAAAATATAAAGTTGAGTATTGTTCTTTCAAGGTCTGTAAAGAAGTGTGTTGGAATTTTGATGGGGATTGGAATGAAGGGAGTTTCTGTCAGAGTTGGGAGCTGGAGATCAGACAACAGGAGTGGCCTCTAGTCTAATAAGGAATTTGAAAGACACCTGGATACTGGTGTGGCTTTTGATGAAGCTGGGGCTCCTATCAGAGGTGTGGGCTGCAGACCTGGGTACTAAAGTGGCCTCTGGTAGTGCCTATGTTATCTCTTTCCAGTTTTTGCGAATCAAGTGCCTAAAGATAAACTTTCTTGCCACTTACAGCTGAGCTCTGAATGGCATGAATTGGGGTACTGGCTACACTGCTTCTTACCAGAGACAACTCCACCAAGGCTTGTTTGGTTATTTAGTTCTTTCTCTCATAGAAATGGAATCTATTGCTTTTTTATCTCAGCCTTTTAATCTGATCTCAGATATGCTATCTAACTTGCCATCTTACCCAGACCTTCCAACACTCCCTAGTAATTTTATTTATCCTGTGAAAACAGTACAGAAAGAAATGAAAAATAATCATCAAAGAATAGAAAGGCAAAAATAAAAGGAATTCATTTTATTAACTTTAAAACTATATAAAGGGTAGGGTCAGACACAGAATAATATTCTTGAACAGACATGTTCTATAAGTCATTTTAATAAAAATAAGCCAAGGAATATTCTAAATAAGCAGGGATTTAATAATAATTCAGAAGACCATGGCACATGCAGAATATTTTCTCCATCTCTGAGTCCCTCCTTCTTTATTTCTTCTACTGCCTTCCTGCTGAGTAAATTTTATTTTGGTCTTTCATAAATAAAATGTGAATTGTCAAAACAAATAGTCAACCTTCTCATCAACCTAAATGCTCACTTCATTTATAGTCAGTCTTCCCTTTCATACTATTTAAAAGGAAGAAATCTCTAAAGCCAAAATGTCCCATTCTGATCTGACACTTTTTCAGTTTTTTTCCCCCAGGAGATTTTCTATAACAAATTTTTGAATTATTCTGTTCATTCTAACGTCTACAAAAGACAAGTAAAGAAATTTTATCCTATTCAAAATCACTTCTCTATTCATGCCCCAATTATTTTTCCTTCAAAATTAAACTTTCAAAAGAATGGACTGTAGTCTCTAGTCAGAGATTACATGTCCCATGACTTGTTATTCACCCTTCAACACATACACATATAAGGGCTTCTGCACTCATGACTCAATTAAAATAGCATTAATAAGGGCAACAATGGTTTTATTGTGACTACATCAAATAAGTAGCTTTTAGTTCTCAGCATCCTTGGATTTTTAATTGTTCTCTAAACAAGGGCCTGGGAATTACAACCCTCCATGTGTGGTGACTACAAGTCAGCCCTGCCTATCCCAGCTTGACCAGCGGCTGTTCTCATCTGTTCAAGGCCATCTGCACTTTTTCTTTGCTTCTCCCACAGGACTTGCTTTGTTTTCCTGGATGTGTTCATTTCTCCAGCATCTCCACCTTTGCCTTCTTTTTTACCTCCTTCTATGTGAGGATTCAGGAATAAGAACTCTCATTCTCTGTCTTGTTTTTTTATCTCCACCCATGCCCTCTTCTCATGAAGAATTTCTGTTATTCCTTTAGCTTAAATAGCACCTCTACACTGACAATTTACAAATACATAGCAGCAACTCAGACATCTCCCCCATGATCTACATTTAGAAAACTGGACATACAGTATCTCCTTGTAGAAAGGTAAATAGTTTCTCAAGCTTAAAAGTCCAGAAAATCTCTCTGCCATTGACTGCCACTACACAGGCAGATACATACATAAACACACACACACACACACACACACACACACACACACACACACACACACACACCATTTTCTCTGAACTTTTTCATATAAAAAAAATGGGTTTGGAATAATCTTTTTTTTTTTAAATTTGGACTGACTTCCACTTTTATTTTAGGCAGAATTCCTGAAAGTACCAAGGTGATGTCCTTCCTTCCTTCCTTTCTTTCTTTCCTTCTTTTCTTTCTTTCTTTCATTCTTTATTATTTGGTGATTTTACATCATGCACCCCATCAAACTCAGTTATCAGACCTCTAAGATTCATGCCCTCTCTTAAGATCTCCCCATTTACAAAAAAGCCCATTCATGCTGCTCATTTAATTACTGGAGCATAATTAAACTCCCTGTGGCCAGATCCTTAAAGAAAACAAGACCTTCCTCACTCACACCCCTGCCAGAGGCCATCAATATAGAAGTGATGCACTGTGTCATGTAGCTATGTTCTAGCCTTGAGCTCTTGTGTACAATAATCTCTCTCTCTCTCTCTCTCTCTCTCTCTCTCTCTCTCTCTCTCTCTCTCTCTCTCTTCAAGTCCACTAATGAGTGAGTACGTACCCTGCTTCTCTTTCTGGGATTGTGATACCTGACTCAGGAGGACATTCTCCATATTCATTCATTTGCCTGCAAATTTTAGAATATCACTTTTTCTTATTGCTGAGTAGTACTCCATTGTTGTTTTGTCCTATTGACAGTGTCAAGCTTCTCAGTTTCAGGAGGCCCCACTTATTGATTGTTGTTCTTAGTGTCTGTGCCACTGGTATTATATTTAGGAAGTGGTTACCAGTGCCAATGTGTTGGAAGGTATTTCCCACTTTCTTTTCTATCAAGTTCAGTGTAGCTGGGTTTATGTTCAGGTCTTTGATCCACTTGGATTTGAGTTTTGTGCAAGGTGATAGGTTTGGATGCATTTCCATTTTTCTACATACTACCATCCAGTTATACAAACACCGTTTGTTGAAGATACTATCTTTCTTCCATTGGTACCTGTCCAGAAAGCTGTCTATTTCTTCTAGGTTTTCCATTTTTGTGGAGTATAGATTTTCAAAGTATGACCTTATAATTCTCTGGATTTCCTGGTGGTCTTTTGTTATGTTCCCCATTTCATTTCTGATTTTGTTGATTTGGAAACTCTCTGCTTTTTGGTTAGTTTGGATAAGAGTTTATATATCTTGTTGATGTTCTTAAAGAACCAACTGTTTGATTCATTGAATTTTTTATTGTTATTTTTGTTTCAATTGTATTGATTTAAGCTCTAAGTTTGATTATTTCCTGGCATCTATTCCTTTTAGGTGAGTTTGCTTCTAATTGTTCTAGGACTTTCAGCTGTGCTAATAGTTATCTTGTGTGGGGTTTCTCTAGTCTTTTCATGTAGGTATCTAGTGATATGAATTTTCCTCTTAAGACTACTTTTATTATATCCCATAAGTTTGGGGTATGTCATGGATTCATTTTTGTTAAATTCTAGGAAGTCTTTGATTTCTTTCTTATTTTATTCCTTGACCCAAAGGTAATTCAGTTGAGTGATGTTTAGTTTCCATGTGATTCTTGATGTTGTTGAACTCTAACTTTAGACCATGGTGATCTGATTTGGTACAAGAAGTTATACCCATTTTTTGTACCTATTAATATTTGCTTTAGGACCTAGTATGTGGTCAATTTTAGAGAAAGTTCCATGGGTTACTGAGAAATATGTAAATTCCTTTTTGTTTGGGTGGAAGGTTCAGTACATATCTACTATGTCCATTTGGGTCTAAACTTCTGCTAGATACCTTATTTCTTTCTCTGTTGAGTTTCTGCTGGTTGACCTATCCAAGGGTGTAAGTGGAGTATTAAATTCTCCCACTATTAGTGTGTCAGATTTGATATAAGGTTTAAGCTTTAGTGGTGTTTATTTTACATACGTAGGCACCCTTGTAGAGATGTAGATATTCAGGATTGAAATTTCATCTAGGTGGATTTATCCTGAGATGATAATTAGTGAACTTCCTGGTTTCTTTTTATTGATATTACTTTAAAGTCTATTTTGTTAGATATTAGAATGGCTACACCAGCTTGTTTCTTAGGGCCATTTTATTGGAAAGTCTTTTCCCAAATCTTTACTCTGAGCCTGTGTCTGTCTTTAAATTTGAGGTGTGTTTCTTGTATGCAGCAGAAGGATGGTTTCTGTTAGAATAATCTTAGAAAGATGAACCATCCAATTCTCCTTCCCACATGGAAAGATAAAGAAGTAGCAATGATGACAGAAACTGTTACATTATCTAATAGTCTTACTCTCTATAGCAAATATTCATACCCTCAGAATGAGCCACACCTTCAGATTATTATATGCTAAGACATACATACCCCATGCACAGAGACAAGAGAAAAAGAGAGAGAAGAGAGACATAGACAGAGACAGAGAGAAACAGAGGCAGAAACAGAGAAAGAGACAAAGCCCAAGACATTTAGCAAGAAAGAGACCAACAGAGTCATAAAGCAGAGATAGAATTAGTAAAAGAAAAAAAAAGAAAAGGCAAACAGGAAGAAGAGACCCCAACATTTGGAAGTTTCTCCAGTCAACATGAACCTATCCCATTGGACCATGAACTGAATAAGCTCTGGCATCCATTAAGAAGCAAGAGAAGTAATGGAAATAGTGCCTTCTAGAAGAAATCAGTATTTGTCTCTACTGTTCTTTAGATCTGAGGACCACTATGGGCAGAAAGATATCTAAACACTTACTGGCTATTTCAAGATATAACAAATGCTCTAAGTCTCACATCACAGTACAAAAGTAAGTGTGTCCTCTCCTTTCTCTCTCACAATCTATTTTTAACCATTTTAAGAAAGCTACATGCAAAAATTTTGTAAGTTCACACAAATTGGCTTTGGGGTTTGCATGACCAGATTTATATGTAAGAGGCATATATACCAAGGGTCACAGTATGAAATAAAAGTTGAATAAGAAGAAATGTTTCAGGGAGACCAATTAGTGGACAAAGAGAGACTGAGGTCTTGAACCAGAAGGCCCATTTCTGTGTGTACACATTTTAAGATTTTGTTCTAAACTTTTCTCAATTTTTAAAGCAACCGTTGTGCTCACTTACCAAATAAATTGATCTATGTGAAACCAAATAACCAAACCACATTCATGCTTCTCATGCTTTTGTGAGTGACAGTAACATACCACCTCTGTCCACGTCTGACAGAAGTTCCTCTCTTGTTGGTGCATATTCATTCAAACCAAATTTCTTCATTTCTCTAGGTCTCTGTAACTCTCCTGTTTAGTATCTCCAACTCCTGTACCAGCTTTCTCCAGCCCACAAGTTATCACAGAAACAAGTTATATACTCCCTGGTGAAAGATAAAGCTTGTACTGAGTTTCTGATACAGATTGTAATCATGCCTTTAGACTAGTTAACCTTTAAAGCTAGGTAACTGTATTTTTCCTCTTTCTTGAATGTCTGTAACATACAGCATATAACAGAACAGCCATCTATTATGTGTAAAAGGATTACATATGTGCCTTTTGAAGGAATATTCTCCTCACACTGGGTCATTTTAGGTACATATAATAAGAAAAGGGATATGAATACTTATGTCAATTCTACTAAAAATATATTATATCTATAATATTGTTTACAAATTACACAGCATTCTCAAATCAAAGCTCCCTTCTGTTCATCAATCTGTCTCGTATGGTCCAGGTGAAAAGGACAAATTGAGAACCAGTATGATGCTTACTGGATACAGTCCACATTGGTTCTCTTTCTACCATTTCACATGTGCGAATGTAAATTCAACCAAGTCTGCTTCATCATTTTGAAATATAGGAAAATCATTCTCTGTGTCTCACCTTTCCAGATTTTCCCTAGTAGTTTTATTAGCAAGCCATCTAGTCTAAAAACTTTCCTCATCTTCCAAAACTTGTTACATTACTCAGTATTTACATAACACTATGATTTTCCTATAAAACTGAGCAATCTCCATTTAGTGTACTCATTTAAGTTGAGTTGAAAAGAAAAAGGGCATTTGTCAATGTATCAACAGCCCTATAGCTCTCTTAGGTCACAGCTACTTAAGTCCTCAAATCTATGCATTGACCATTCTATAGAAGTATGTCCAGGAACTCTTTAGTATAAAGCGTGTGTTGTGTATGTATAATATATATTAATATATGATATACATATTATGATTCTAATTTTAATATTCCACATCCAAAATGAAAAGGATTTAATTGCTATCATCTAAATAATGTTTAAACATGAACAAGTTTTATAGGAAACTGCAATCTGTGACACTTGGCTTAGCAGAGAAAATGTTTTAGAAACAAAACATGCCACTTGGGCATGGTGGCTCATACCTGCAATCACTCTAACTTAAGGCAAGAGAATCATTGTGACTATGAATCCAGCCCAGGCTGCATAAGAACTTTTAGGCCATGCCAGTTTACAGAGTAAGTCGTGAAAAGTTCCATACAGGTCCTGGGGAGGTAGCTCAGTGGGTAAAGTGCTTATTATAGAATTACAGTGTCCTGAGTTCAACTCTTAGAACACATTTTTTTAAAAAAAGGAAAAAAAGAAGGCACCTGAAATTTCAGTGCTGTGAAAGCTAAGACAAATGAATTCCTGAGCCTCACTGTCTAGACACCCGATATGTCTAGCAAGTTCTATGCCAGCTAGATATGCCATGTTTTTAAAAGGAAAGTAGGTAATGCCTGAGTAACACTCAAATTATGCTCTGACTTCTGTGCACACATCCACATAGGTGCATATACATCTGTACACACAAGTGCACACATGCATGTACACATACACACAAAGCCCACATATATTTATTGCAAATTATCCTGAAGACAAGATTCTCAATGTCTGATCTTCTAGGGTTAGAAGTTAGTTTAGTTTAGTTTAGTTTTGTTTTGTTTTGTTTTGTTTTGTTTTGTTTTTATCCACATAGTCCCTTCTCAATCTATAACCAAGAGAAGCTACAGGGAATGCTTATATTTCTTTTCTTCTCTCTGCCTTCTTCACTAGATCTTTAACTAAACCATGAGTCCTGTCTTGGGATTTGGATTTCACACTTGATCTTCATTTGAGCATCTAGACCTCATAACATTCTAAGAAAAACAAGTGCTCTTGTTTTCGAGGCCCATTGTTAGATAACAACCTGGCATTACCATGCCTGTTAATTAAAATTTTAGTCTAAGCAAGACTTAAGAACTAAATTATAGTGCTATTTTTCTTCACTCAGATTCAAAGTCATTTCCTCCCTTCCTTTCTGGTGGGAACTATTACTTAGAGACCCTTCCTGCAGATACACCTGGGTGATATGCTAATGGGTGGAGTGGATAACGACATATAAAATGTAAGCTAATTTTAATGAAAGTGTCTTATAATCTATGCATCTCTCAGGTTTCTATTTCTGAACCTCTGAATGTGTCCTTATTTATTCTTATCTCTTAAACATAGAACACAAGCTAGCTCTGTCTGCTCTGTCCATGTCAGAACCTGAGTGCTTGGGGCACTGATAACACCTGGGATTGCTGGTGAAATCTATCTGCAAGAGGCAGGACCTGCTGTCAAACTTGAGGTCTCTGCAGAGACTAAGACAGGAATAGAGCAAATAACCTTAGAAATTAGCAGAAATGGGCTAAGAAGACATGACCTGAGTTCTGACTTCCAACACCCACATAAAAGCTGAGCACTCAGGTGTATCTATAACCCCAGTGCTATGAAGCAAAGACAGGCAGAACCCAGGAGCTCACTGGCCAGCCATTCTAGCCAAAACAGTGAGCTCTTGATTATGTGGCAAATCTTTTCTCAAAGATAAGGTGGGGATAAAATTAAGGAAGACATCCTTTCTTCAGCCTTTGGCTTCTACACATCCACACATGGGAACGTATACAATTACACCACATGTCCAAAAACAGGAGAGCTCAGAGACATGGGAAGCAGGGAAAAAGAAGGGTGGACAAAAGGGAAGGAGAAAATCCAGCATCTGGATGAACTTCTAAGCAACATAGACAATCCTGCCAGACAACAAGCTAGATTAGTGACTGATGTGGGTCCCCAACAGGAAGCCTGGCTCTGTGAGGAAGGAGAGAGAATGCCAGGAGTGCTCATGAGCATGAGCACCAGCTGGTGTCACTGGGATCTGAGAAGGTTACCTGATAGCAAAGTAATGTGAGTGAAAAAGAGTAAGCTCTGAGGAAACACCTGCTCTCCACCAGGATAGAATAGGAGGGAGTCTATTAGGTAGCTTCAGAGGTGGCTATTTAAATGGCAAGGCTCATCACAGTGTTGGATTTAAATTATTGATACAGGATAAGTGTTTGGTCTTAGATTACTGTTCATGGGCCATATTTCGAGAAGAGAGCTTTCCCTGGGCTTCTGTGTGAGGAAGCACCCTTCATCAGGGACCTCAAGGGAGCTGCATCTGCTCAACAAAGCTTTTGCAGCAGGGAAACAAAGAGACTGTGTTATCCAGAATGCTGAATTTCCTATCCAGGAGTCCTGTGGGTAGCCTCTCTAAGAAGATAAAATTGGACAATGTTGGACATGCCATTATCTATTTGAACCAGAAAATGAGCTTTGACCCAAGCTCAAAGCACCATCTCCCTGCCATAAACCCCAATAGCTACCATAGCCCTGCAAAGCCAAGAAATCTCACATTCATCCTTAGGAAAACTTAATTGCCTGCTTATTGCTATTACTGTGATTAATGGGGGTGAACCTGCTTTCAGCAATGCCTCATAAAAAGGAGTGGGCAGTCACTTTCTAGAGCATAGAGGCCAAGAACTCTAACTCCCTTCTGGCTAAACATCAGCATATTACCCCACTATCACAGACAGACACACACAGAGTGGAGAGGGGAAAGAGAGAAAGAGAGAAACACAGACACACAGTCACAGAGAGAGAGAGAGAAACACAGACACACAGACACAGAGAGAGAGAGAGAGACACACACAGACACACAGACACACACAGAGAGAGAGAGAGAGAGAGAGAGAGAGAGAGAAAGAGAGAGAGAGAGAGAGAGAAACACAGACACACAGAGTGAGAGAGAAACAGACACACACACACAGACACACAGACACACAGAGAGAGAGAGAGAAACACAGACACACACAGACACACACACACACAGACACACAGAGAGAGAGAGAAACACAGACACACAGAGTGAGAGAGAAACAGACACACACACACACACATATACACACACACACACACACATTGTTTCTCAGAGCCTATGTATCAATACCAGGATAATAGAGTCTGTTCCTCTTTTCTCTCAATCACCAAGTCCCGGAAGCCAACTCTGCCCAACTGGCTGCCTTGACATCAGGCTCCTGAGGGTCTATCCACTCAAGCACCTGAAGGTGACAGAGAAGTCAGCCCATATCAGCAAAGATGCATTGAAGAAACTGGGCTTGGATTCATACTGATTCAATTTATCCTCTTCTTCCTTCAGATTTTATAGTGCTTTTACTTTCCTGGCCTGGGAAATCAGCTTTGTCAAAATATGTGCTATAGTATTAAGCCTGTGCAGGAGCACTCTATAATGCTGTCTCCTGCCAGGACATAAATTGGAAGGACATGGCCTAAATCCTATTTATCTGTTAATGGGTTGTTCCCACTGAAAGGCAGAGGTGCTGCTTCTATTTGAAACCCTTCTCTTTCTGAAGATCATAGATAATTGAAAGCTCTGAAACTCCACCATGGAATTACCTAGAGATACTTCCAGGTGATGGCTTGAAGAAGCTTCAGCCATAAGGGCAGTCTGGAAAAGTGAGAAAAGCATGAAGTGCATAGCAAAGTAGGAAGTGCTCTATGTTAGGGAAACAACCTGGGGAGCAGAGAAGAGACACAATGAGAGCCTGTTTCTGACAGGAGGCCAGCCTATACCAGCAGGGTAGACACAGCTAGCTCTAAGAGCCCAGGTGGCAAGGACAGTGCCTCCTTAAGAAAGTGAGTTACATAACTGGATTTTAGACATTAAAAAAAAAAGACTATCCAGGTTGTAAACCACAAACTTTGAAATGCTAGGTAACAGGAGGATCTTAAGAGAGACATCCAGAGATCCCCCTGGGAAGGGGAAATAGAGATTTCCTGAGTAAATTGGGATCATAATAGGGAGCAAGCAAGAAGAAATGAAAACAAATAATGAGAGGAGATGATTGAGTGAGAGAAGTAACAGAGATGGAGAACAAAGTAATGGATATCTTGATAGAAGGAGCCACTATGGGGTTAGAAAGAAACCTGGTGCTAAGGAAACACCCCAAAACCCATAAGATCTCCCTGGTTAGGCCTCCATGCAGTAATAGAGAGGGTGCCTATACAGGACCTCCCCTATAAACAAATGTGTGGCCAGTCTAATTGTCATTATAGAACGTTCATCCAGCAATGGATAGAGGCAGAAGCAGAAATCCATAGCTAAGCATCAGGTAGAACTCCCAGTCCAGCTGAATAGAAAGAGGAGAGACAATATATGAGCAAAGGGGCCAATATCATGAGGAGGAGACCCACAGAGACAACTGACCGCAGGTACTGGGAGCTCACTGAATCAGAAACAATCACTGGGGAAATTTTATGGAAAGAAAATAAACCCTCCAAAGGTAGATGACTGTCAAGAAGTGTATGCAGTTTGTGGAGCCTCCTGCAGTAGGATCAGAGTATGTTCCTGGTACATGAACTGACATGTTGGAGCCCATTCCCTACAAAGGAACACCTAACTCAGCCATAGTACTGAAGTGAGGGACTCGAACCTTCTGCAACTAGATATGGCAGACTGAAATGATCCACCTTGGGACTCCTTGCCTTCCTTTGAGAATAGATGGGGGGATGATATGGGAAGAGGCTGAGGGAGAACTGGGAGGGACTGGGAGGAGGGAAGGGAGGGGGAGCAGTGGTAGATATAGGGGGAAAAACTTAAAAAATGGAAAGAAAAAAGAATTTGAGTTAATAAAAATGAAAGTATCCTTCTCCATAACTAAGCCTAAGTATCGTTTTTAAATGACATTAAAATTATATATTGGCTGAATTAAAATAGCTTTTTCAGCCAATTTAATTGCAAAAATTGTGGGCAAATTAATTTAAAATGATCTGGATTTCCCTTCCAGGTATGTTGCCCTGAGTACATCTGTAATCGGTCCTTGAACTGCGTAGCACTAAGGTGAATCATGTGTGCAGTATTAGTCCTACAGAGATGACCGACTGAAGCCAGGAAGGCTGGCCAGAGCATGAAGCCTTAGAGAAGGGCCTCTTGACAGAAGGATGCCCTTAGCTCCAGGTAGGCAGCTGTTGTTTTGAGATGAGACAGGCAGAGTTAAGATCACCCTGTTGCCCCGGTGGACAAGATGAGATTAGATGAATAGTCAGAAGTGAGCAGCTGAACTGAGGCTGGAGCCAAACCAATAAACTAGACATTTTCTGGGAGAGATGACAAAGTGAGTGTCCTCAAGAAAGTAAGATCCCAAGGTGAGTGCACAAAAGAAGAAAAGTGTTTAACAACAAATAACAAGTAGAGAAATTGTGGCATATTTACCCAGTGGAATACTAACTTATTAGCATAAATGGGTCTCAAGAATGTGATGCTGAATGAAATAAGCCAGACAAAGAAAGACATGTACTACATATGAACAAGAAGAAGTGGAACTAAGAAAGTGAGCTCACTGCAATGGAGAAGGACAGCTACAGGAGTCTGGAGGAGATGAGCACTTAGTTAAGCAAGGACTCAAAGCTTGCAAGAAAGAAGCCTAGATTCTGTTGTTTATTGTACATAAAGGTGGCTAGCACTGATAGTAAGATATTTCAAAATAATTGAGCAAATTTCCAACACCTCACCATTAACAAGATGGGCATGTGAGGTGATGTACACACTAACCACCATCTAAACTTAATTGCATTACACTGAAAAATCTCAAACATTGCTTTCCAGCTCATATGTGTATATCAAAGTGCTCTTTTGATAAAAAAGAATATTAATGAGTTTTAAAATAAAATGCAAAAGGATACACAGAGGGTGGCTATGTTCATGGAGCTCTAAATCTTGTATTTGAAATGAAGCCTTTCTCAAGCAGATCCATGTCTGGTTGAGTCCTTGAGGAAATGTCAAGTTGCTTAACAGTCACCAGGATGCAAAGAGGAGAAAACTGTGTGAAAGTTCTGTCCATTGAGTGGTGAGGTTTCTGTCAAGCAAAGTGGGTGGTGCAGAGCACTGAGATAAGAGCTGTGCAAGCCTTCCATTTCTCCTCTCCTGTCTGCCACACCACTATTGTGAAATTTCAGTCAAGTCTCCTATATGCCCAGCCTGTACCAAACTGATTACATTCATGAGATAATTTCTACATCCCTCCTGAAAAGGATGCTTCAAGTTTCCCAATCTTAAACATAGGACATTGAGACTGACAGAAAAAAGAAATTTCTTCTCCAGATCACTCCACTAGGAACCAACACAGCTGAGATGTAAACCCAGGAGTTCTGATCTCAGAGCTCAAGTCACACACTATATAGCTTCTCTCAGAATTGACCTAAGAAAAAAAGAGTGAAAAATGTTTAATGATTAGTACATACCTAATTTGAAAAGTATTCTGAGACTCTGTCTAGATTATGTTGGTTCATTGGCACTGCTGGCCCTGAGATGTGCATTCTGGTGGTGGAAATGTCAGGCTTGTGCTGTTTGACAGATGGTGTCATTAAAGTTCATGTTCATTCTGCAAACAGAAAAATTGGATAGAAGATTCCAAGGTTGGCATGTAACTAAGCAGAACAAACTATATATAGACTCCTCCTCATGGAAAGGAGAACCTGAAACCCAACAAGCTGAGGTCTGTCCTGCAGAACTAGAGGGAAGGAGTGTGACCACAAAATCCCATTTCTCATTGGGAGAAATACTCTGCCTCAGGTCTCTCTCATCAGCACCTCACATACAATTAGGCATATAAAACAGGCAGATTACTGCTGTGAAAAGAAAAGATACATGTTTCAGGGTCCTAACTAGTACCAGATTATCTCTGTCCTAGTTTCTTTCTCCGTAGATATGATAAAAAAAAAAAATCCTGACCAAAATCAACTTGAAGAGGCAAGTGTTTATTTCATATTACAGATTACAGTTCATCATTGAGGGAAGTTGGGTACAGAAGTCAATCAGAAACCATGAAGGGCTCACTAACTTGCTCCAGGATTACCATTACTACCATTATGATACAGCTCAGAGTAATGCACCCAAAGATGGAATTTCCAACAGTGGTGTATGTCCTCCTACATCAATCACTGACCAAGAAAATGCCCCACAGATCAATCTAATGGAAGAAATTTCTCACTTGAAGACCTCTTCCCAGGTATGTCAAGTTGACAACCAATTTTAGCCATCATCATGGCTTCCATAGGTACTCTAAATCAAATATACACATCTACAGTTTTGAAGCTAGGATCTGCTTATCAAACAGAACATATGGGTCTGAGTTACGTCATGTAATACAATATTTTTTTCAGTTCCATCAATCTCCCTGCACATTTCATTTTCCTTTATAACTGAATAAAATTCTTTTGTGTATACTTACCAAATTTTCATTATCCATTCACCAACTGATAGACATTGGGGCTGTTTCCATGTCCTAGCTATTGTGAATAGACCAGCAATGAGCACAGATAAGCTGGCACCTCTGCAGTAGGGAGTCCTTTGGGCACATGCCCAGAAGTTGAAAACAAAATATTTGGTGGCTGGATTCTCAACATCTCTTGCTTTGTTTCCTTTTAAGCTTCCGATACAAAATCATCACTGATAAAGAAAAACACCATTTATAAGAGACTCAAAGTAGTATCTCCAATTACACCCTTACACAAAATTATTGACTAACTGCTATATACTGTTCACTTTTGCAAACATCTAAAGAAAAAAAAGAAAAAAAGCTGAGGAATGAACTAGCATGCATAAGCACCACGATGGGTAAACTCTCTGTAGGCTTGCCTGTATGGTCATAAGCATTATTCTAGATGCTCCTGTAAGGATGTTTGGAGATGAATCAGAATTTAATTGTGTAGAATTTGAGTAAAAGCTGATTTCTCTCCACAATGGGGGTAGGCTTTACCCAATCAATTAAGATGCTGAACAAAACAAAAAGACATCTCACTAAATAAGAAGTCTTTCAGCCTTTCATCTTCAAATTCAACATCATCTCTTTCTGGGTCTCTAGCTCATCAGTTCATATTCAGATTTTGGAATGGCCAGACTTCCTGTGAGCCAATTCCATACATATCTAATTGGTTTCCATTCCACGGAGAATTCTGATTAACATAAACAAGCCATGTGATGCCTGGCTACACATTAAGAACTCTGTACACTGTATCACCTTCAGTGACCCTCAGCAATTTAGGTGTGATAACCTTTGTTATACAGGATAAGAAATTAAAGATCAGGGAGACAAAACATCTTGCTTTCATGGAGTAGATAATAAGTGTTAGAGGCATGATTCACACCTGCCCCAACTCTCCCTGGAAGGCAGGCTATGTGAAAAGCTGGAAGAACCACAATTTTTTAAGAACATAAAGTGTGAAATGTATTTAAGTTCCAGAGCATTTTCTTTCTTCCTGTGCACATACAAATGCTCACTCAATATATAACACTCTGATTCACAGTTTTGGATCAGACCCCCAGGGTTCTACAGGTTCGTTAAAATGAACTCCAGGAAGATGCTATATATTAAGCAGAAGATGCTCTGGACAGCACCCTCAATTTTGCTCTTGTGTGTTAAATGATTCTGTGTCTGGGACCTGTGTGCATCCTGTTCTCACTGCACAGCTACCACCCATATTTGCTAAGTTCCTTCTGACCAGGGATTATCTCTTGGATTGGCTGTGTGCTGGTCAAACTGCCACAGAAAACATCATAGAATCTACACAAGTAAACATATATTTCTTGTTTTCAAAGAGGAACTGCTGGCAAATGATCTAAGCAGACAGTGTTTGGAATGTGTTGTGAACTTCGCTTTAGGACAAAGTAGAGCTTAGACGGACACAAACATTCTTGAGTGCAGTTATTCTTTCCTTGGTGAAGATGGGAGTAGCAGATAATTTTGTTTCTCTCACTTAAAAGCAACAAACAGTACAGAAACACTACCAGATACAAAGAACCAGACAATGGCCATCAAGGAAAGTAGAATATAAACTATGTGGATGTATGGGACCTAGAATTGGCCCATCATACATTTTTAGCAGTCTCTAAGTCATAATTCAGAGTAGAGGATCCCAGCTCCTCTCAGTGTCAAGAGTACTGATCTGAGCCTAGGGATTCCACAAACAACCAGAGTCTGTAGAACAGAATGCTGAATAGAAGACAGCTGTGCAAAGATGAAACCCTGGGGGTCCTCCAGGACTTGCTGCAGAATATCTATCTTGCAAATGATGAGGATAAGCTTGTGAGAGAAACACTTTAGTGCAAAAAAAAAGAATTCTGAATGATTGGAAATCCTCAGCTTCAAGCAGAGCTAGGAAAAGTTCCTACTCCTATTTGCCAGATTAGAAAGCCTCATAACACCAAATACAGACACATACTAAAAGCTTTGCAACAACAAAACCTAGATAAAGCATTGCTGTGGTCTGACCTAACAGAACTTACAGGCAAGACCTAATGACAGTGAATAGGAGGAATGAGTTGTGGTATTCTATTGCACAGTAAAGTGACTTTGACTAGTAATAATACAGTACAGACTTGAAAAGAGCTGAGAGACTATTTTGAATGGTCCACCACAAACAAAAGACATATGTTTAACATACTGGGTATTCTAATTGCCTTAATTTGATTATGGACTAATGGTATGTATCAAAATATTCCATTGCATTTCCCCCCAGTAATTCTATACAATAGATGTCACTCAAATTTTTTAAAAGATCAAATATGATCAAATCAAATAATTGTACCCCTGTAAAAAAATCTCAATAATGTCAAAAATAGAAAAATAAAGTATAAACCACCAATCAGATAAAATTTATAACGATCTGAGCCATAAACCCTAAATTAAGCACCAAACTTAGAAATCATATCTAGGAAGCCAACAATGGACATAAAAGAGAATTGCAAAGAAAATCAATCTAGATAAAGGCAAAAAGATAAACGAAAAAGAGAACATTTATAGTTGAAATAAATCTCCTCTCATACATAAATAAATATCCCTTAAATGAGTTGCTTTAGTTTTTATATTGCTAGCTTCGGCTTTAAGACTTTTCCCCTTTTTCTGAACCATCTCCACTGTCTTCTTTCTCTTACCTATAATCCTTAAATTTCTCCCTAGTCTCTGTCTCCTGTTGGCTGTTTCACCATTTCCTTCTTTTTACTTCCTAACTATAAGTTTCTATATCAAACTACTCTTTAAACTCCATTTGTTTTGGGGATATGCTGCCATTCCTTTCTGTTTTTACTGTCTCTGTCACTCTAATTGTGATGGTCACAATTGGTCACTCTGTCACCTCCATTGTGATGCCGTTTATTCTTTGTTGTCAACATGACTCCTAAGAAGAGGAACCCTCAGTTGAAGAACTGCCTTCATCAGATTGCCCTTTTGCCATGTGTGTAGGTACTTTAAACATTGCTAAATGATGCAAAGGGGCGCTCCCCACTGTAGACAGCACCATCCTTAGTCAAGCTGGCCTGGGATGTATAAAAAAATGTAGCTGAGCAAGCCAGAGGGAGCATGCCAGGCAACAGCTTTCCGCTGCGGTTTTTCTTCAAGCTCCTTCAGTGAGCTCTTGCTTTGGCTTCCCTTAAGGATGGGCTATACCATGTAAGCTAAAATAAACTCATTGTTTCCCAACTTAGTTTCAGTCACTGTTTTACCACAGCAACAGAAATAAAATCAAATTGAGTCTTACTCAAAATATTTTCTTTCCATTCCTCCCATTAGTAACTAATATCTCAATCTACAATGCAATGGCCCTTCTTCTTTGTTTTCTATCAGTTAGTAGAGTTGAGAGAAGATTATTATAAATTGGCTGATACTGTATTTGTGTAGCAGTTATTGAAACAGTTGTAGTTGCTTCCACACTGAATATTCTACTTCCAAACTTTTTATGGTGATTGCCTGGTGCCCAGAGCATGTGCACTAATGCTGCATCTACTGAGCTGTCCCTGAGTCTCCTGGTGATAAACAACCTCTCAAGCATAGTACAATGTAATTATTTCAACTCAATGAATGTAATGATAAAAATTTCAAACTAACAATCTAGCCCCAAATTTTCAAGTCTTAACACAGAAACATAAACACAAAAAATTAAAGTAGCATGATTACTCAAGAAATTACAAACTCTATAGTAATGAATTCCAGTGAAAATAGACTAATTTAAATCCCACACCAGTATTTTAAAAAATAATTGTAGATATGTTTAATGAAACAAAACAAGGCACAAACTACTGAATGGATTCAAGAGTAACACAAATAAATAGCTAAATGAAATAAGGGAGTCAACAAAGGACATAAAAGAGGTAATGAATAAGGATATAGAAATACTTAAAATAATCAATGGAACTCTAGAAATGCGAAGTTCAGTGAGCCATATCAGAAACCTAGGTGGTGACTCAGTCTCGATTTTGGGGGGAGAAAATTGGATCTACCAGGAGTGGAGGCTGAACTGAGCAATATTGGGACCTTGGGACCTTGGGACCTCCTGCCCATGATGGGGAGGAGATGGGGAGATGTGGAGAAGAGAGAGTGACCTGAGGGGGTGGGAGGGGGAAGGGACCTTGAATAAGGATATGCACAGATAGAAAATGTGACTTCTTTATTCATAAGAAAAAAGAAAAAAAAAGAAACCTAGGTGGAAAGCCTCATCAGTAAAATAGATAAGTGGAAAGCAGTAGCGTGGGTTAAAGATAATCTCTATGAGTTAAAATGACCAGACAATAACAACGCGAAAATAGGAAGACAGTGCAAACAGAGCATGGGAGATCTATGGGATGCCATTTAAAAGACTAGATGAACAATACTGTATGGGTATCAGAATTACAGGAAAAAATGATTATGATGAGTGCTGGGTGACAAACAGAGCTCTCATACACTGCCACTGAGGGTATAAAATACAATGGCCACTTTAGAAAACACGCCTATTATGTGAGTTGTCCATTTTACCTCCATGGATTGACCCAAAATAAGCGACAAGCACAGGCCATTGTGCACATGATAGGTATTTTTACAACAGCTAAAATCTTGAAGGATCTCAAAATATCATAACAATTGCAAGATTTCTCAACAGTTAAGTGGAAAATGATAATGATACATGTTATGGTATGGATGTACTTCATAATTACTGAATATTAAAAGGTAACTATACCATACGTTTTCTACATAATGCTAATGAATGATGACAGAATTAGGATAACAGCAAGAATGAGGAGTGGCCAGATCCACTGGTAAACAGTCTAGGAAGTGCAATCTGATGTATGTTTGTGAAAATCATATCCACAGGTCCCTGAAGCAGAGGTGAGAGGTACAGAGGGAAAAGATTACAAAAGAAAAATAAGACCTTGAAGAGCGGCCGCCTTCATTGTGACTGGTGGGTGATCACCTTGATTGGTATTGCTTCATAAGTATAGATACATGTCTGTGTGTGTAGCGGGAAATTAGGAACTGTATATGTGAACGATCATAAAAATGGAGACGAGCTGGGCGTGGTTAACTAAAAAGGATTTTAGAAGTAGACCTTCGAGGGAGGGGACTAGGACAGGAAGTCGTCATTTTTTTATGAGAGTTTCCCGACCGAGTGCGCAGTTTGTTTTAGCTGCCCGAGGGTTTAGACGTACGACGTGGAGATGAAGAATCTTTTTTAAAAAGGCTCTGGCGCACAGCAACTTTATCTTGTCATCTTTTTTTAAAACCGGCTTTGTTTTATAAGCTATTTTTTTTAAATAAACCTTGTTTATAAACATATTTTAGGGCGGGTTTTTATTGTGATAATTGGCGCCTGAACGCGGGGCTAATTCAACAAACCCGCCGGGTTCCTCACTCGCCCACGGAGCCGGTCTAAACGACTTTGGTTACCAGCTGCACACGAGCCTCCTGTAAACAACCAAAAACAAATCTGCCCGTGGCCGACCTCCTGAGAGACAAATTGACCCGTTCTAGTAGAGCACGCCTGATAAGATTTGTTAAAAGATCCGAGAAACACCCTCCCAGCCAAATCGCCACTTTGTTTCCCCACACCATTGCTGCCGCTGCTGATCACGACAGCGACATCTGCTGGCCATAAGTTCTCATTACATCTGAGTATATTTTTTTCTTCCTTTTCTTTTCCACATATTTTTTTTCCTTTCTACAATGTCTTACCAAATAAATGTTCAAAATTTTTCTCACTTTGTCACAATAATAATAAAAAATTATTTCCAAAATTACACATTTAAAAGTTATCTCCACCCAAAAGTCTTTTTACTTTTTTATATAATAATATACTTCATACTTAACTATTTTAAAACATCTCAAAATAAAAAACATAAAGCTAAGATGTCTGACATAAATAAACATATTAAAACACTCCAAAAACTCATTATTTCCATAAAAAAAAGTCTACTTTAATTACAAAAAAATTTAAAGCTCACATTAATAAAAATTTTAAAAAACTAAATAAAAAATTTAAAAAAATAAATAAAAATTTTGTTAAAAAAAATACAAACTTCATATTAATAAAAATTTTAAAAAATTAAAAAAAATTAATAAAAATTTTAAAATAATAAATAAAAACTCTAAAAAATTTAAACAAAAAATATTAAAAAAAATAAATATAAAATCTAAAAAAATATTCCATTCTATAAAATTATTAAAAAAATCATTTATAAAAAACTTTAAAACACTAAAAAAAACCATTACCTCTAAGTTACAAAATTATAAAACTCATTTAAAAATTTTAAAAAAAAATTTTAAAACAACACCTACTCAAAATAACCCAAAGCCCCCTCTTAAACAATACTATTACAAAAAAAGTTCGAGCTGGGCGTGGTTAACTAAAAAGGATTCCAGAAGTAGACCTTCGAGGGAGGGGACCAGGACAGGAAGTCGTCATTCTCTCACGAGAGTTCCCCGACCGAGTGCGCAGTTCGCTCCAGCTGCCCGAGAGATGAAGAATCTTCCTTAAAAAGGCTCCGGCGCACAGCAACCTCATCCTGTCATCTTTTCCTAAAACCGGCTCTGTTTTATAAGCTATTTTCTCCAAATAAACCCTGTTTATAAACATATCTCAGGGCGGGTTTTTACCGCGATATGTGTGTTTTCTGGCATCGACCTATTTTCTTTGCTTAAATTTCTTTTAAGGCAGTGCTCTAAAAATAAACATTTACCAAATATATTCCTCTCTCACAGATTCATGAAATATCACAGGGGATTCTAGACTGACTTTCAAGGAAAGATTGAAACAAAAGGGGCAAATTGAATAAAAACAAGATACAAATAAAGCCAGTGTATACAGTGCTAAGCCAGGACTGTCCGATAGACTTGTAGACTGCCTGAAGGAGGATGAACATTCTCTAGCCTGGCAAATTTTAAAAGTTAAAGGAAGAGTTATGCAGTGAAGATGGGGTACCACCTAGATAACTTAGCTAGGGCACAATGGGCATAAAGAAAAAGCCAAAACTGAGGTATATCAGGAAAATAATGAGAGCAGCTTAGCTTTTGTTTTCAAAAAGATGTTTGGAGTACCATTCTATATTCGTTCAGCAAGAAAATCATATCTTTTCTCCAGGAAAAATTGATTTAAAATCTGAAATAAAAACTGTCAAACACATGTCTGTACCATGGGGAGTGATCTACTGGAAAGTGCCTGGACTGCCATATTGAAAGAGACATTCAGTTCCTAGAGTCCTGAAGCTCAATTTTTGCAGCAGGCTGCCCTCTATTAAAAGACACTTGTAAAAAAGAAAATCAGCAAGAATTGGCTGCAACAATCCAGAAAAAGACATTTTCATAATCTTCCAGTTTAGTGGAAAGCTAAACACTTGTAGTTAATTTAAAAATTCTTTCAAAGATCTTTTTAAACATTTAAAATATTTTCTTGTTTTGTCTCCTTTTGTTACTTTGGTTTTTATCTTTACTGGGAAGCAAAGTCAGGGTTTGTTACAAACTAACCAATTCAGATTGTAGGTGTTTTGACAGGTTCTTACTATGTACCTTGGGCTGACCTTGAACTTGCTATGTAGCACAGGATGGCCTCAAATTCCTTAAACCTCTTGGTTCTGCCTCCAATGGGTACATGGTAAAATGCTTTGCTCGGTGTCTACCTTTTGCTGAAGCATGAGCTTCTTCAACTAAGGAATTGCCAAAGGAGAGGAAAGCCTTATCAGTGTCACCATGGTTCTCCAAGGTGTGTCCTGGTATTAAGACAAAGAGATCACAACCTGCACAAGACTTCCTTATATCTGAAACAAGGGCTCTTTAGCAGGGAAGGGGACTAACCAATGGTCCTGAGCTAACAAACCTTCAGAATTGGAAAAGATCTTCCCTGATCCTCAGATGTCTGCTGTGCAGCATCCTTCCCAACTCTTTTCCTATGTTAATTCCAGTCTTCAAACCCAGCTTTCAGGTTCAGTCTTGTGTTCTGCAACCAGCAGTTAGGATCTTCTTCTAGACAGGTTAAAGATTCTGATAACTGTCTATAACAAAAACAATAAACAATCTAAGCATCTATAACAAGAGAAAGAATCTGTATATCATGGTAAAATTTATACTATTGGCTACATGACAATATATGGTAGCCCAGTTCACTAAGCAAAGTCTCAGGCTTGTTCTCACAGTGTTCTACAAGAGAGACATAATCAGTTTGAACTTACTAGTCAGCAGACACACTGACACCTCATGGAGACTCAGCTGTACTTGCAAAAGAGCCAACTCCAAGGTCATCCATCAGCTGGTTGTCTGAATTTTGGGCAAGCTCCCAGACCTCTTTTCTGGCTCCTGCTGGACTGCTTCCTTCCCGGTGGGCATCTCCTCTGTTTATTTAGGTGTGCATTTTTTCTCATTATGCAGCTGGGTATGTATTCAGAGGTCCTCCACCACAGCTCTGTTCCTTGTTCTTCCCAAGTGTACCCAGTCTACTATAGTAACTAGCATGAAAAGTGAGATTCATGAATGCTTTTATAACACACAGTGATTTCCCCCTTTTCAATGTTCTTTATCATGCAAATATTCCTAGGAAATAACAGTTCTTCTGAAGTATTTTTTTTTAAGTTTTAGTTTGTTTATCTGAAATTAAACCACATAACTAAGGCTCTTCCTTCTGAAGAATCACACTAGGGGCTGGGAAGTTGCCTTAGTCAGCAATAAGCTTTCCATACAAGCATGAGAATTTGAGTTCATATCTTTCTCCTCCTTCTGAAAAACTGACCATGATGACCCCTGCTTTTAATTCTAGCATAGTGGAGGCAGAGACAGAAAGATACTTAGGGTTCACTGGCTAGTCAGTCTACCTTAATGGATTAGCTGCAGGGTCAAGGAGAGATCCTGACTCAAAAAGAAAGGTGGAGAATAATCAATTAAGATGTATGAGTTTGGCATTTGAACTCTATTTGTACATGAACACACACACATGTTCACATATGTATCTATGTATGCATTAACACATAGACACATGTACAGTCTCTATACATACAAAGTCACTTTGACTTTGATTCTCTGTGTTTAACTAGAAATCTGAGGAATTGAAGAGTCAATAGGGGTCATTCCAATCCTTTACAAACTGAGTCACCACTGCAGTAAAAGCACATCATTGTAAGTGCTCGTAAGGATTCCAAATATGTCACCTGAGAATAAAGCTCCAGTTACTGAGTCAATAGAAATCACTTAAGTGTGTCCAGTACTAATTAATAGGTGTTAAAATGTTGCCCTAAATTATTTTGTGTAATAAATTTTAGATTTAGCAGGAGGCAGCTGCCATTTTGTGAAGAAAAAGTAAAACCATAGTATTTATAAATGTACTTTAGGTTAAAATAACAAAGATTACATTACAAGTAAGTCAGTTATACTGGAACACCAAAATCTCACTCCATTTACTTTCCAGGGAGCAATGTGTGACCAGAAAGTATTATATATAAAGAAAATGTCTTAGGGCCTAAATCACAAGCTATAAAGAATCTAGATCCAGATGGGCCACATGGATCTCTTTCCCAAAACTAAAGGATCTGGTGGAACCCAGAACAATTCTATTAATAAACTTCCACCATAAAACCCATAGCTGAGACACAACACATTGTCCAGAAAAAAAATAAATAAATAAAAACCTAAAGAAACTGAAATGAGTTTCTTTACATTGGCCCTGTGTTTTCTCAAATATTTTAATTGGCACAATTTCATTAGTTATTTTAGAAAAAGAGATCATTCAAAATAGATAGCAAAGAGGAAGTATAGATGGCTGGGTCATCCTCAAAGAAGCAGAAATGAAAAAAGCCTCTCTCATCTCAATTCTTAGGAGGAAAGGTGTCTAAAATTTCAGTCCAAAGGACCAAATAGAATTTACTTGGTACTCTGCCACTGGCATTACAGCACTACCCAATGCCCTAGAATCTTACCAACCCTGACAAGCAGGCTCTAAGAGTGCAATGATGAGATAATTGGACAAGTATTCTCACCCATAGCAACAGGAGAGCCATACCTGGAGTCCTATTGGCTGATCCATTTTGCATTTATATGGCTTATTATCTTTTATTGTATATATAAGCACCTATATTCTCATGACAGGGAGAGCTCTGTTAAAACAAACAAATACAGAGCTTGTTACTAACCACAAATAACATTTTTCATAATTTCTTCCTCTTGGTGCTGGACACCGAGTTACAAGGTCAAATCACATTCTCTGAGAAATGTGCCTGATTAGAAGCCATCATGTTCTATAGTATTCATAGTCATAAAGGATTTAAAATCTGAATAAATTTATAAAATGTGAAAACTATAAAAATGGTTTAGAATTGATTTAGAAATAAGGGTGTTCTTTTTAAATGTAAACTGTAAGAAATGTTAAAGAAAAATTGTATTCATTCTTTTTAAGTCATAGACCAATGCACAAACTGTTCTCTAGCTGCAATACAACTTTATTTTTGTGCTAATTTTTCCTTTATTAAAAATAAATTCTTTTTTATACAATACATCTTGATTCTAATTTCTCCTCCCTCTACTACTCCCCACCTTCTCTTCCACCCTGGATCTACTCCCTTTCTATCTCTCATTAGAAAAAAATGGCTTCTAAGAAATAACAACAAAAAAGGGACAATATCTCAATATAATAAATGCAATTTGCAAGAAGCCGACAGCCAGCATCAAACTTAATGGAGAAAATTCAAAGCAATCCCACTAAAATCAGAAATGAGACAAGGATGTCCTCTCTCCCCTTATCTATTCAATATAGTTCTCAAAGTTTTAGCTAAAGCAATAAAAGAACGAAAGGAGATTAAGGGGATACAAACTGGAAAATAAGACGTGAAACTATCTCTATTTGCAGACGATATAATTATATGCATAAGTGACCCACAAAATTCTTCCAAGGAACTTCTACAGCTGATAAACATCTTCAGCAATGTAGCAGGATACAAGATTAACGCAAAGAAATCAGTAGCCCTTCTATACATTAAAGATAAAAGGGCTGAAAAAGAAATAAGGGAAACATCACCCTTTATAATAGCTGCAAATAGTATTAAATACCTTGGAGTAACTGTAACCAAAGAAGTAACAGATCTATTTGACAAAAATTTTAAATCACTGAAGAAAGAAATTGAAGATTTCATTTGGAATAACAGGAAAGCCAGGATTGCCAAAACAATTTTGCTCAACAAAAAGAACCTCAGGAGGTATCACCATCCCTGACTTCAAGTTATACTATAGAGCTACAGTAATAAAAACAGCCTAGTACTGGCATAAAAACGGACTATGGATCAATGGAATTGAATTGAGGATTGGAGCATTAACCCAAAAACCTATGAACACCTGATATTCCACAAAGAGGCCCACAATATTCAATGGAAAAAAAGACAGTATCTTTAACAAATGGTGTTGGCATAGCTGGATGGTAGTTTGTAAAAAAATGCAAATAGATCCAAGTGTGTCACCCTGCACAAAACTCAAATCCAAGTTTATCAAAGACCTCAACATAAACTCAGCCACTTTGAACTTGATAGAAAAGAAAGTGGGAAATACACTTCTATGAATTGGCACAGGTGACCACTTCCTAAATATAACACCAGTGGCACAGACACTATGATCAACAATTAATAAATGAGATTAAGTGGGATCTCCTGAAGCTGAGAAGCTTCTGTAAAGCCAAGGACACTGTCAATAGGACAAAACGACAGCCTACAAAATGGGAAAAGATTTTCACCAACCCTACAAATGATAGAGGATTGATCTCTAAGATATATAAAGAACTCAAAAATCTAGAGCCAAAAACATTGAATAACCCAATCAAAAAATGGGGTTCAGAACTAAAAAGGGAATTCTCAGCAGAAGAATTACAAATGGCTGAAAGGCATTTGAAAAAGTACTCGACATCTTTAGCCATCAGAGAAATGCAAATCAAAACAACTTTGAGATACCACCTGACACCTGTCAGATTGGCTAAGATAAAAGACACAGATGACAGCCTATGCTGAAGAGGTTGTGGAGCAAGGGGAACACTCCTTCATTGTTGGTGGGAGTGTAAGCTTGTTCAGTCACTTTGGAATGCAATATGGCAGTTTCTCAGAAAACTGAGAATCAATCTTGCCAAGAATCTAGCAATACCACTTCTGGGTGTATACCCTAAAGACCAGTTGCACTCCAAAGGCATTAGCTCAATTCATAGCACCATTACTTGTAATAGCAAGAACTTGGAAACAACCTAGATTCCCCTCAACTGAAGAATGGATTAACAAACTGTGGTATATCTACACAATGGCGTACTACTCAGCAGTAAGAAAAAATAATATCCTAAAATTTGCACGTAATTGGATGGATTTGGAGAATATCCTCCTGAGTGAGGTATCACACACCCAGAAAGATAAGCAGTCATTCATTAGTGGACTCTAAACAAAAAAGAAAAAAGCAAAGCATGTCCCCCCAGCTGCAAACCATCTCTGCAAACCACTGAACAGCTTGGGATCTGAAACACCTTGGTCTGACAGCTTGGATCCCACTCCCCCTAGAGGAACACCTGACTCAGTCTGGATGTTGGGAGGAGAAAACTGGATTTGCCAGGAGTGGAGGCTAAACTGAGCAATATTAGGACCTTGGGACCTTGGGACCTCCTGCCCATGCTGGGGGGGGGGGGTGGAATTGGGGAGATGTGGAGAAGAGAGAATGACCTGATGTGGTGGGAGGGGGAAGAGACCTTGAATAAGGATATGCAAGGATAGGAAATATGACTTCTTTATTCATAATAAATAAGTAAATAAGAAATAAAAAACCCAGAAAACAGCAACAACAACAAAAAAGATTGCATACCCATGTGAAGTTGTCCTCACTATGAAATCGCATCAGAATTTCTAATGGCGAAGTTTCAGGACTAGGAGACTGAAAAGCATTCCTACTGAAGCCCCATGAAGGATAGGAGAGCCAAGCCAGAGACTGACAGTTCTGCCCAGGACTTCCCAGCAGCCCTTCGCTCCAGAGAAATGACACTGGCACTCTTGCTAGTTTTATTAAAGCAGATTCCATTCCGTCAGACTGTTTCACAATTTAAAACCAAACAACAAACAAACAAAAAAATCATACTGTGCCCCAAATCGCTGCCAAGGTCAATAGCATCTAGAAGCCACTGATGCAGAACCACAAAGTGGGTGAACCTGGGGTCCTAAGTGGGAATGGCTCTTGAAGAGGCTCACTTGACACATTTTAATGTTAAAGAGAAATGATTCTCAGTGAAACCTCAGATGATCATGTTTCCCTGCATAGAAAAGCCCTGGCCTCTTAGAATTAGGAATACCCTAAGAGTCAAAAAAGGCAACACAGTGGAGAAAGCCAGAATCAACACTTGCCAGCTTGGTTATCTCAACAATATCACTCAAGACCCTCTAGGAAATTTTTCAGCTGTTACAGAAGTGTTTAGGAAGAGCCCAATAGAGCCACATGTAGATGTAACTGGAAAGAGCTTTAACCTGGAGGAGCACTTATATGGGCCCCAGGTATCAGTCACAGACAGCACTGGTGTCTGGGTGGTAGTGGAGGAGGGGAACTTTGCTAAGAAAGAAACGGCTCCCAGGTCTGAGACCTGAGGGGCCAGGGTGTGGTTTCCTTGGGAACAGTGGCATGATACTGTTCCTTCTGCCTCCACTAAGAAGTGAAAACTAAAGCTAACCCTCAGATTTGATTTTCCATTGCTGACTTCCGGAACTTTGAATAGAAAAGAAGCTTCCAAAGACATGTCCAGAGCACCTATGAGAGCTGTTGTCCATGGAATTTAGTGGGTCCAAAGAGGAAATCTGTGGATCCCTTCCATAAAGTTTCCTGTAACTAGGTGCCCAAGCTCAGGATCACACTCCCGGCTAATTGCTTCCTGTATTCCCTGCCTCCCTAATGAACTCAGTCATCAAAGAAATGAGAAGCCCACTCAAATCTGTTGATGTCTCTGCCTTTGAAAAGATTAGAGCTAAGTCAGACACTAATGATGTAGCTATTACCAAACACACAAGCAGAATGCAAATGATTTGTGTTCCTGTATTTATGAGCCACCCCACAGACCCCAGAGACATTTAGTCCTTCTGCCTGTGCATTTGATTAGCAAAGAAACGTCAGGGGAGGTGTCTGTTCAGTTTTCAGAAGCAAATCTTCTCATGAGCATAAGAACTAAAATGTCAGTTTTGAAAAATGAAAATGTGTGCAGAACAGCTGTAAGGTCCTGCGTGGTGTTTTGCATATGGCTTTAGGAGGGGGCAGCCTTTACTGACATTCTGCAGTGATTCCAGGAAAACCTCCAGGACCCCTAACTTCCTTCAAATCTTGCTAATAAATCCCTAGACAAAAGAGAGTGCAGCAATATGATATTCCCAAAGTAGGCTCCAGCCCTAAACATTGCCTATCTCTTCGGATATAGAAGGAAATTATAATATCCCCAAGTGCCATACACGTTTGTTATTTTTCTGGTGTGCCTGAGAGGATTTATTCTCCTGGATCAGGTGACTGGAGAAGAATTGGGAATCTTCCAAGAAGCTGCTTCCATCTGTCTGGCACTTCAGATTAAATGAACTGAAAGGAGGCAAGGATTTTTCTGAACAAGTTTTGCCAAAAAGACCCTGAGCCCCTGGTGAGGTCAGGTTCTGGTTGGGAAAGTGTGACACACCTGAGCATTCTTGACACCACCCTAGATGTCTGACACGCATTTGTCACAAGAGCTGTGTTCCCACCCCCCAGATTCTTTTCATATTGTTTCCCACACAGTTTATTTTGTACTTTATTTCTTTAATATTTAAGGAACATTTGTGGTATGGAACCATAGTCTCAATCTACAACAGATGCTGAACATTAGCACAAGTGTTAAACATTGAAAAGACATTTTAAAATTGTATAAATTGGATCAGTGAAATATCTTAGAACGTTGGGGTACTTGCTGCTGCTGTACTGAAAATCTGAGTTATAGCCCCAGAACCCACATTGTAGGAGAAAATCATTCCCCAGAAGTTGTCTCTCAACTCCTGTATGCATATGACTGGTAGAAATATAAAATGGTATGATTACTTGGGAAACAATGAGAATTGTCTCAAAAAGTTAAAGGTAGAGTAACTTACCATGTGATCATATTTATCCAAAAGAACCAGAATCCAGATCAGATCAGATCTACAGGAGATATTTCTGTCTTTATTATCTTTCCCAGTTGATTCACAGTGGTTATCTAAATATCCACTAATAGATAACTGAACAAAAAAAATGTACTGTGTAATGTCATTCACCACACCCATGTCATTTCCATTACTTGAGGTTTCTAGCACATTCCTGAAATGCCCATGACTGCAGCTTCTTGGAAGATTCCCGATTCTTCTCCAGTCACCTGATCCCAGGACTCTCTCCCTCCATCCTTCCCCCTAACCCTAACGCAACCATTCTTTCAATGCTGAACATTCTTTCCTTATTGTTATTTATCATTACTAGAAAAAGTAATGAGCTAACATGAAATTACTCATATATATGTATGATATATTTTCTTGAAAACATTCTTCAGAGGGAAGTTGGTGTGTTGAAACACATACTAACAACTATTTCTGCAAAAAAAGTTAGCAATTTCAGGAGTGTCAGCTACATAAGAGAAAAGGAAACTTATCCCACCCTTGTCAATATTGAGTGTTATATTCTAAACTTCTGAACCTGAGAGGTGAAAATAGTTTGTGACTTTATTATGTGTATTTAATATTAGAAAATCAGCCATGGAGATTCAGACCCCCCCAGAGGTGAGGAGGGGACACCAGACCTCAGCGCCAGCCTGGGAGGGAGAGTTGAGCTCCCATTGCTTTCGGTTCCACTCCCGGGACCGAGTGCTATCTGCAGAATCCCAGCGCACTCTGGAGCAGGGGCAGGTAAACTCTGCCCCTGACCACATCCACAGCTCCTGCTGAGGGAATTTACACGGCTCCCCACCACGACCTCCAACTGAGCGAACCAACAACTGCAGGGGTCTCTGAAAGTCAGAATCAGACCCTGACCAGAGAGGTGACAGGAGGCACACAAACCAGAGTGCCACAACTGACCAGGACCCATCTAATCGTGAACCACTGAAGCCATGGGCAAACGTCAGTGCAAAAAATTACATAATAATACAAAGGACAACATGGTAACTCCAGTAGAGAGTGGCAATCTTACAAATACAAGACCTGAACTGAGCAATGAAGAGGAAACAGAAGGAACCAACACCAAAAATTCCTTTTTGATGATCATCGAAGCTCTGAAAGAAGATATGAAAAAAAGCCTTAAAGAAATAGAAGAAAATACAAACAAAAAATTGGAAGAGATGAACAAATCTATGAAAGAAACATGCCAGGAACTAAAAGCTGAAATAAAAGCTGAAATAGAAGCAATAAAAAAGGCGCAAAATGAGGCAAAAATG
>PVIH01007723.1:0-23899 GCA_004025045.1 Sigmodon hispidus
CCCTCCCTCCTCCTCCTTATTTTTCCTTCTACTCTTTATTTTGTTCTATTTTTCTTTCCTTCTTTTCCTCCATCTCTTCCCCTTTCTTCCTTCCTTCCTTCCTTGATTAAGACATTGTAGCACTATGTAGGTCAGCCCTTGAAATAGCTTCCCAAGTGCTGGGGTTATGGAACGTCCCCCTATGCCAGGCCTTCTCCACTTCCCCTCCCACTCCTTCTCCTGTTCCTTTTGGCGAAAACACTTTAAGATCTACTTTCTTTTATAAATTTAGGTATGTAGTACAGAATTGTCATCTATGGCCACCCTATACTTAATTGTTACATACACATGTTACTTACACTTAGCTGGATGCTGGACCTTAGCAGCCTACCTGGCCACTCTCTCCTGTGTCACCGACAACCACAATTCTATTCCTGTTTCTGTGGCCTTGACAGTTTAAAGGCTTCACATCTGAGATCACATAGTGTTTGTATTTTTCTTTTGTCTTTGCTCTGTCGTTCAGGCTGACCTCAAACCCTTGACCCTCCTGCCCCAGCCTCCCATGTGTAAAGATATGGGACTGTACCACCATGCCTAGCTTCTGAATTTGTCATTTCTAAGCTAGCTTATTTTACCTACTCCCAGACCCACAATCCCCCAGTTCATCCATGTTGACACAAATCTTAAGGCTGCCTTCTGTTTACTATCACTCATTTAGGGGGCTTGAGAGATGACTTGGAAGGTAAGGGCACTCAGTTCTCTTGGGAAAGATCTGGGTTTGTTTCCCAGCATCCACATGGTTGTTCATAACTGTCTGTAATTCCAGTTTCAGGACGTTTGGTGTCTCTTCTGGGTTCTGCTTGTAGTGCATACAGGTAATGCACATGCGGTTCTGCATGTAGTGCACACAGGTAAAGCACATACATACATGCAGGCAAGCACCCATATACATAAATTCTGAAACAGTAGAAAACTCACTCATTTAATGTTACTAATATGTAATTATATTAAAAATATAGTTGTTTGTAAAGATGTTTCTTGCTAAGTACTTTATACAAATTCATTTTTACTTTTTTCAGATTTATTTATTTTAGGTGTACAGATTTTTGTCTGCATGTTTGCATGTTCATAGTGTGGATTCAGTATCTATAGAGGCCAGAAGAGGTCACTGGATCCCCTGGAACTGGAAGTATGAATGATTGTGAACTGTCATGTGGGAGCTGGGAACTAAACCCAGGTCTTCTGTAAAAACAAATGGTCTTCACTGCAGAGCCACCTCTCCAGTCCCCATTGTGCATACTTTAAATGTGCATTTTTCTTAGCTAATGCTAACTGAATGAATGACATGAGTCATCGAGTTAAGCTTTCATAGAGCAACAGTCCAAGGCCTGCAGTTTTTGTAGGCCATTTATTTGACTTTAGAGGCCAAGATAGGGTCTTTGGGTCAAGGCTTTTCCAAGCAGTCCCACCCTGCCAGAACTCAGAAAACCGCTAGAACAGCAAAACATCTCTTGCGTGTATTCTTTTAAACTAGACTGTGAAATATTTGTATGTTTGAATGTTAGTCTGGCTATTTCTAGCTGGAGCCTCAAAGTTTAATAAACTATCCATGCAGAAGATTTTATTTTTTAAGAACGTTTTGGGAGTACAGCATCGGTCAGTACCTGTTACTGCTGCAGATCCCTCTTCACACAGTGGGTGAATTTCCTTCTTTGTCTGGCTCAGCAGCACTGAGCAGACCTGTTAGAGGATGCTCAGCGAGCTCTGCCCACACAGAATGTCCACAGGGGCTGCTGAGTCATTAGCCACCCCCACTCCCCATTCACATGGACTTTTCATAATGAACAGAAACAATTCATTCCTTTATTCACTCACTAATTTTTTCAGTCATTCCTCACCAAAGAGACCTTTACAGCAAGCAAATCAGGATCCGGGTCATAGTTATGTCATTTTGACACATACACAGACCTAGACACACCTGGAAAGAGGGACACACAATTAAGGAACTTCCCCCATCCAGAGTGGCCCTTAGACATGTCTGTAGGGCATTTTGTTCTGATTGCTGCAGGAGGGCCAGCCCATTGTGGGCAGTACCATGTTTTAGCAGGAGGACCTGTGCTGTATAAGAAAGGGAGATGCTGCCCCGGGGAAGTGAGCCAATGAGCAGTATTCTTCTGTAACCTCTGCTTCAGTTCCCACCTCCAAGTTCCTGCCTTGGCTTTTCTCAGTGATGGGCTGAAAGCTGTGAACTGTGGCAAAGTCTTTCTTTCCTGACATACTTTTGGTCATAGTGTTTATCACAGCAACAAAGAAGTTATCTAGGACAGAATTGGTGGTATCTCACTCCCTAAAGCTCTTGCCAAGCAGTCACAAGGACCTTGTTAAAACCTCAGGATGTACTAAAAAATCCCTGGGCTTGATAGCTTGTGCTTGAGACCCCAGTGTTAGGGAAGCAGAGGCAGCCAAATTCCGGGGTTCACTGACCTATCAGCCTAGACTACTTGACCAACTCCTGGACAATGAAAGACACTGTCTCAAAGGCCAAGGTGGACCATTCCTGAAGAGTGATACCTGGGTTGACCTCTGATGTCCATACATGTGTTCACATGCATATACCAGCATATACAGAAACATATACATACACATACATCATACATGTGTATACAGGAAAACAAAGTAGAATTCATTGCTTTTTTTAAATAAAAGGATTTGTTTTTATTTTAATTTTGTGTGTGTGTGTGTGGGGGTGTACATGTCAACATGTACCCTAAGAGGCCAGTAGAGAGAGCATTTGATACCCTGGAGTTGGAGTTACAGGTGGTTGTGAGCCACTTGAAGTCTTGGTAGAACTCAGCTCTTGTCTTCTTCAAGAGCACCAAGTGCTCTTAATGACTGAACCAGCTCCCCACCCTAAGGATCCATTTATTAAGTTTTCAAAAGCTGCAACATTCGTTTTGATACCTAGAAGAAAACCAGGGCCTTTTTCTGGGCCTGTGGAGTCCTGTGTGGTTCTTAGTACACAGGGCTGTGTCCACATTGAATCATTTCTTCTTTTCCACTGCCTCAACTACATCAGGCTTATATCTCTTACTAGGGGAGCCCTATTCACTCATCCTCACTACTCGGGGAGCCCTATTCACTCAGCCCCACTACTGGGGGAGCCCTATTCACTCAGCCTCACTACTGGGGAGCTCTGTTCACTCATTTTCAGACATCTACTTTGCCTAGCATGTTATTCACTTTGACAACTGGCTTAGCTCCGATATTCCTTTTTAGGAAAGCTGCTTTACCCTGTCACTAAAAGTTACTCTCTTTTCACAAATGCCCACACAGTGCTAGCAGTTAACTCATTTAAGCCACTGATATGATGCTTCTACACTATGAAAAATGTCATCTTACTTAGAAGAAAGTTGGGTATATCATCAGATCCAAGGAGGATTAATGAGCTTAGATGATCATTTAAAAGCAAAGGAAGCAAAAGCTGGTATGAGGAATGATGTGTTCAGCTTGAAGCAGCTATGGTGGGCAGACAAGCAGAAGCCGATGGAGACAAGGAAGGAGAAGGGCTGCTGCTGAACTGTAGCCATACCTTACCTGAAATAGTTCAGATTCAATAAAAAGTAAAAATAACTAGAGCATCTGCCATCCATGTGGCTGGCTGGTCTGACCCTTGACAAGAGTCCCCTGGCTGCCTTCCTTGCATTCTCTCAGTTAGCAGCTCAACAAACCCATAAAAGAGGAACTGCTGCTGCTGTCATTGACACATTCATAACAGAGCAAATTTCTTCTGAGAGGAGCTCTATAATCAACGGTTTGTTTTCTCTATGCCTAGCATTGCATTGACAAATCTGCATGTCTCTGTTTCAGACACAAGCAATGGCAGGCGTAGCCCACTGTCCACCAAGCAGTGCAGAGGGGTGGTATGCTGTGACTCCCTGGAGGGCTGGTGATCTGACTGCTTTTAAATACCCATGCTGCAGCTAGAGTTTGAACTCCGGTTGTTCTGATCCCAGAATCCTCTATTTTGAGTGCTGTAGTTGCATACCGACTCACCTACTTCTGACCTGTCCATGAGATCAGGCCTCTGTGCTTTGTTGTGACCTTAATAATATATCTGTGGGTGCTTAATATATATTAGGCACTAAAGATAGATCTGTCATTCATCTATCATCTATCTATCTATCTATCTATCTTCTACCATATATGACCCACCTATTCAGATCCATTATTTTTCTAACATCTATTTATTTATCATGTATTAACTAAGTACCTATCATCAGTCTACTCACCTAATTATCTATCTATCCATCTATCCATACATACATCTATCTATCCATCCATCCTATGCATTCTCATTACTCTGATCATCATCCTCATCATTATCAGCAGCACCAGCAGCATCAGTCTGTACCCAATGATCTATTCTTCCCATATTGAAGAAAGGCAGAATCTACAACCAGAAGCTGAGTTTATAGCTTGCTAAGTATGGGAAGCTCTCTACTCCTCACCAAGACTCACAAGACAGAGATGATTTCTGCAGCATTGGAAAGTGTAGCATGTAGAGAGTGACTGTGAAAAGGTTAGAGAAGTGGCTCAGAGGCACAGAAGCAAGGGCTTGTGGGTTGTCAGCTGTGAGGTCTACTTAGTTGTGTCAGGCTACTATTGGCTTTCATAAAAGTGAGCTGCAATCATTTGGGTAAACTTGAAATGATTTTTGACAATACGCACTATAGCAAAAACACAATTACCATGATTTTTCTCTTGAATTTTGATTCTAACAGCTTATAAAGAAGGCAGTCTTAATACACTTTGTTTGATATATAAAAAAACAATGAGATGGCCAGAGAGATAGACAGGCATACTGTACAGATATGCCAGGCATACAGGTATATCACTTAGTCTCTGATGCAGCTGAAGGGTAAAACCAAGGTTTTGACAATGACCTACCTGGCTCCAGATCAGTCTTCTTCTTAATGTGACTTTCAGGGTGTGTGCTCTGTGAAAAACACAAGCAGAGTGCTCGCCAGCCTTCAAGTCAACCCCTCCTTTAAGTGAGGACATTGGACTCCCTTTAGCTCATAATTTGCTCCAGTCCCCATCTTCCTTCTTTTAGGTAACAGGTTTGACCACTTAGGAGAGAACACCCACAAGGCCAAACTCTATTTTGAGAAGAGCATAGCCATTTCAGGTACTTGTCTCTAATAGTCCAGCTCCTAACCAAACAGTCAGTCTTGCTTTCTCAGAAAGGTTAATAAGCTAACATCTTACTTCCAGTACATCAGGACAGATGGCTGACTCTGTGAAAGGAAACGAGAAATTATAGCCTAGCTTAGCCCTGCTGGCTGTGTTCTTGACTCCAAGATCAACCTTGCAAAAGATGAAATGGAAGGTTAAGAGAAAGATGAGTCTTTGTCTCTACAAATCCACACCCCATGGTCTACAGCTTAGAGGTCAGGACAGCCTTTAGAGGCAAACGGGATAGTGAACTAGAGCTATCAATTAGTGATAGACTGACCAGGGGAACAGGCTTAGGTGGGTATAAAATCCTGGGAAGTGGGTAGATTTCCCTGTGTGGGTAGTTTGCAAAGGGTGCCTTAACTATGTGTGGTGATGTAGCAAGACAACCAAAGTGGCTGGAAAGGTATACTGGTTAAGTTTTAACTGTCAGCTTGCTATAAGAATCACCTATGGAAAGAATCTTAAGAATGATCTAGACCAGGTTGCTTTGTGGGTGTATCTGTGAAACTTGTGGGCCACACCATTCTCTAGCCAGAAGGTCTTTGACAATGTAAGAGTAGAGCAGGCTAGCCTAGAGCAAGCAAGGATTCAGACATTCATCTGCTTTATGCTCTCAACTATAACTTGTAAACCCTTTTCTTTCTCATGTTGTTTTAGTTGGGGTAGTTGTTACTACAATACAAATGAAAAGATGACTTTACATAGAGTGTGAACCATGTCTCATAGCTAAAGATTATTATTTAACTATGCATCAATCACCCAGCTATTTACCTGCATCTATTACCAATATAATATAATTCTCTCTATCTATCTATCATCTAAATACCTTTTGCCATCTACTGATCATCTATTTCCAACCTACTCATATGTATTTATTGTCTATCATCCATACATTACTTATCACAACAGTGCTCCACTGTATGTATAGATTGATGTCATCACTGTGTTGTTTGCACAAGGGCAGGCTCACGTAGTAGTGAGTTTCTCACAAACTGTAATTGTCCTTAAATAATGCACACTTGAACTACATAGTGGGTGGTCCTAGCAAAGCAGAGACTCATTATCTTGTAGTTCTGGATGTCTGGGCATCTGTAGAGACATGTTTTCACTACAGCCCTTCTGTCTTTTCTAACTTCTGGGATTTGCTGACAGTCCTTGACACTCATTGTCTGGTATGTGTATCTCTCCAGCCTCTACCCCTTTCCTGAGTGTAGTATGTCTATGTGTATTTATGTTCATGCATGCAGTGAGACAGCATGTCATTGTCCTGGAGCTCACTCCTTAGGCCACGCCAGCTGGCAAGTGAGTCCCAGGGGCCCAACTGTCTCTGTCTTTCTACTCCTGACATTAGAAGCATGTATCTCCCAACTTAGCATATCCCCATGGGTTATGGGGTCAAACTTGGGTCCTCTCGCTCGCAGACCCTCTGTTGGTCATGGACATATCTCATCTGTAAAGTGTTTTCAAGGCTTTCTTTAACTATCCACCCGGCCATTTATTCTCTATTAATGTTTGAGGGAATTGTGGGAGATACTATTCTCTAGGCAGATTCCTAAATGCCTTCACAGTGATATTGTTTCTAAGTGAAGTCACCTTGAGAGGTGCTGGGTCCAGAGTCTTGGGTACCGTCAAGATAACTTTTGCTGACACTTTTGATCTGCCACCTTTTGAAGCTCCAGAATAATTTCATCTCTGTGTATTTCAGCACATCATGTGACTCATAGAGACAAACATCCAGCTCCCTTTTTATGAAGGGTAATTTTAAGTGACAAATGGAAACAGAAATGTCCAAGTAGATGAAGAACACAGCAAGTTTGAAACACTGCATCTGTTTTCTAAAAATAAATGGCCCTTTAAATTTAGTGTCTGAGCATGCCATGTATGTGATGCTGTAATCCTCTGAAAGCTATAAACAGTGTCATTATGAGACACACAAGCCTTGATGATATTATAGCAATCTCAATAGTGTCTGAAAAAAAAACCTTAGATACAAATAACAATGTTGCATCAGACTCTTCCTACAGTTTGAAATAATAACTGTACAATTAGAATGGCCCTGACAGGAATTAAGTACAATGGTTATACACAGGAAGATGGCCTCCTAGACTTCTTCCATCCTTGTCCGACACTAAGCTTGCTTAACTGTCCCAATGTATAGTTTGCTGCAATTTTAATAGTATTTGATGACATTTACAGATTTCACTCAACCAGAACCTTTAACACTAGGAAAATAATCAAAATGAACTTTTAGCCTTTGTCTTAAATTAGTGGCTTCCAACCATAATTTTCAATTCTTGTTATATAGCAAAATAGTACCTAATAATGCTCAATTTTCACTATATTAAAAACCAATAATGTTCATCTATGAAGGTATGTCAGCCTACAAGAATGAGTAAAAATAGCTGTATAGAAAAAAATCAAGTTAACTATCTGGGAAAAAATTATTTTAGGCCAATCTTCCTTCTGGCAAAGATGGGCAGGATGTTCAGATGGTTTTAACCATTGTTAAAGGACAGTTTTCAGAAATAGATTCAATCATAATTTCCGTGTAGACAGATTTCAGATTAACATGTATTAATGTCTTATTTCACTGGTTAGAGGATTCAGGCTGATGTTGTGTGGTTCAGAACAGTACAGAGTCAGGTAGGGGTATAGGGTACTGGTAGAGCACATGCCTCATGTTCTTAAGGTCATTGGTTTTATTGTTAGTATTTGGAGGAAGAATAACCTGGCTTCTCCACAGATGGGAGGGAGGGCAGGTGGAGACTGTCAGATGTGATGTATTTTGCCCATCAGTTACTTATAATTTACAGCAATGCAACATAGCTAGAAATCAAGGAACAGAATGAGATCTTCAAACTTCAAAAGGATACAGTGTGCTTGATGAGAGGACTCAATGGGTAAAAGCTTTTACCAGCAAGTCTGACCTCCTGAGTTCAATCTCTGGAATCCACAGTGAAAGGAGGGAAGAAATGCTTGAACATTGTGTGCTGACCTCCACACACGCATGTGCACACAGACATTAAATAAATGTAGTACAAAATGTTTACATGTACACCATGGAACACAAGTGCAAATCCGAAAATAACTTGGAGGAGTGGGTTCTCCACTTCAGTCATGTAGGTCCTAGGTATAGTAATCAGGTCATTAGGTTTGTCAGTAAGTGTCTCAACCTGCTGAGCTATTGCATCAGACTTAAAAGGAAAATGTGCTTAAGGTTGGAGAGATGACTCAGCAATGAGGAACACTCGCTGCTCTTGCAGAGGACCCAGGTTCAGCTCCCAGGACCCATGTGGGCAGCCATCTGTAACTCCACTTATGGAGTATTTAAGGCCTCACCTGATCTCCACAGGCTCCTGCATGCACATGGTGCACAGACATACACTCAGAAACACACACACACACACACACACACACAAACAAAACTAAAAAAAAATTATTTTTTAATTCAGCTAAAATGCTAATGCAATGTCCAAAGTACTCTTATGTCTGTCAGGAACAGTTTTATTTCTGTGGTTATTTAAATAGGCTGGTGTGAGAGCAGAGTTAGAAGCTTATATGGGAAATCAAAGAAATATTTAAACTATATTAGTTTGGGTTAGATTCTCCCTGCAGAGTTTCTGCAAAACAGATTGTTTTTATTGCAATATTTCTTTAGAAAGTCTGTAGAGCATTCTTTTTGTTTTACCAAAAGCCCAGGAGCACGTGGATTTCTTCAGAATTCTGATATTGTATCAGTGATTGCCAGTGGTGTTAGATATTTTTAAGGAAGACATTATTACAACAATGTTCTTATTCCACAGTGTCAGCATAACAACTTGAGACTGTTTCCCTGTCATGGGATACAATGAGAATAATTTAAATGTCCATCCTTGATAGAAGAAGAAATAAAATGTTATTGTCATGTGATAGACTGTGATCCAGCAGTTTAATATATTAGATCTACATATATTAATCTGTCCAAGGAAAAAGAGAGTTGTAATAAAACAGATGTAGAAACTTGCAATTTTTAGGTGCAGAAAAATTTAACCATATATAGTTTGAATGGGATGGCACACACAAAATCACCTCCATGGCTTCTTGTTATAAAAGGTTCTTGCCCAGACTTTTCAGGCCTGGCACAGAGATTTAGTTTCACTCCTGCCCCACTTTGCCTCAAATAATCACACACAGGCTTATATTAATTTTGTGTATGCTGATTGACCTAGGCCCCAGACATATAATTTGCTAATTCCTTCATCTGAACTCAACCCATCTTGTTCAGCCAGGCAGCTCGATACCTTTTCTCATAGCAGCATTTCCTCTGCGTCTCCTGGAAGCCCTGGTGACTCTGACATCTGTGTCTGCTCTGAGATGTTCCTGAGTTTTCTTAGCCTTATAGCCCCATCCACACTTCTTGTTTGCCTTTGGCCAATCAGCTTTTTATTAAACCCATAGGTGGGACAAATATTTACAACATTACCAGCATAATCCTACTACAGCTTCTATTTAAGAAAGAGAGACAGGGTTGAAGGAGTTTGTAACTTTACTGGCATGATGATTAGTATCCACAACAATGGGATGAGATCTAGATTCACTTGAAGACAGACTTCTGAGCATATCTGTAAGGATTATCTTGGTTAATTAATTACAGTTGGAAGACTCACCCACTGTGGGCAGCACTCCCTAGCTGGGATCTTGGGTTATATTAAAAGAAAAAGTGAGCTGAGCACAGTATTAATTTCTCTCTGCTTCTTTACTGTGACTAAAACGTATATACTTGCCTCACACACCTGTTGCTGTGACTTCTCCATTGTCACCGTCTGTCCCCTGGCATTGTGAGCCAGAAAAAACCAGTTCTTCTTTAATTGCTTTTGTCAAAGTATTTTTTGAAAAATGATCCAAAGCGGCTGGAAAGATGGCTCAGGGGTTAAAACATTTACTGCCCTGGCAGAAGATCCAGACTCATTTCCCAGAGCCTACATGGTAGCTCACAACTGTCTATAATTCTAGATCCAGGGAATCCTTTGCCCTCTTCTGGCCTGTATTTATTTGATTACTTATTATTCATTTGATTTATTTTTAATTATATGCATGTTCTTGCTTTGCTTTCTTCTTCCTACTCAGTCTGGTTCTCCAGCTCATAGGACGACGATGTCTGTAACATGAAGTTTCTGGCCCAGACTTTCTGGCCTAGCCCCGAGGTTTGGACCCATCCTCAGCCCCACTGCCTCTTAGCCCTAAATAATCACACAGAAGCTTGCGTTAATTGTATGCTGATTGACCTTTGGCTCAGCCAGCTAGCTCTCCCATCTTAATTCAACCCATTTCCATTAATCTGTTCAGCCTTTCCACTAATCAGAGCAGCATTTCAACTTCTTTCCTTTGGGTCTGCTGGAGTCTCCATCTGATTCTTCCTCTTCCCAGAGTTTTCTTAGTCTGGTATCCCCATCCACACTTCCTGTCTGCCTTCTGGCCAATCAGCATTTTATTAAACCAGTAGGAGGGACAAATATTTACAATGTACCTGAACATAATCCCACAACAGCTGATTACATTCAAGGCCCTTATGTTTTCTGATAACACCTTCACAGATGTGAGCAGAAGTTTGTCTTCTGTATGATTTAAAATCCTACCAAGTTAGCAATACATATGAACCATCACAGTTAAAGAAAACACAACAAAAAAAATAGACAAAACCCAACCACAGAGTGAAGTCTAATGAGAAGGAAACCTGCCACCATAGAGTCCACATCTGTGTTAAGGGACACCACAGAGAGGTACACAGTGACACCACAAAAGAAGTTGGAAAGCATTGATGATGTCAGGTCAGAGTTTCTGTGAATAAAAGTTCATGAAGCTCCATGTATAAGGTAAAGAGGACTTTGAGAAGGGTGAGAAGACTCCTAACTGAACAAGAAATCATGTTTTAAGATGTCCCAGGCCAGGCCTCCGAGTATAGACCTGTAATTGTAGCTAGTTGAGGCTAAAGCAGCAAGATTACATGTTCAAGGACCATATGGATTTCAGAGTGAGTCCAAAGCCAGTGTGGGAAGCTTACAGACATCAGTCAAACTAAGAAGTAAAAATATGGGGAGTGGGAGTGGGGCTGGGGCTGGGAGACTGGAGGTGTAGCCCGATAGTACAGCACTTGCTTAGCAAGCATTGAGCTCTAACATCAATAAAAACATGGAAAAATACAGTAGAAAGAGGTGGAGAAGAAGGGAAGCAGGAAGAGAGGTAGAGAGAGGAGGGATTGAGAGAAGGAGGGGGAAGAAAGGGGAGGGAAAAGGGAGAGAGAGAGAGAGAGAGAGAGAGAGACTATGAGCACATGAAAATATGAGGAAGAGGAAGTCACTGGGAACCATGGGTCAGCACTAAATGGATTCTACCCATATGTAAATTTGATAAGAATTGACTCACATGATTGTGGGTCTGAGGATGATATATAGTGAGCAAACCAGGAGAGCTGACCCTGCATTTTCCAGAACCAGTTGAGGCTAAAGACAGGAGAAAAGTAGTACCTGAGGCTTAGCAGACAGAAAAAGCTCTTTTCCCTCAGCCTTTCTGTCTGCCTTAGAGGTTCATGAGGACATCCACACTATGAAGGCTGTTAGCTCAGACTGCAGACTCTGTTATCTAGACACATCCAGAACACCATTCAGGCAGTGTCCAGACAGGCTGAGGTCCAGGCTGGTTGACTTGTAAAATTAACCATCACAAGAACCAAGGAGGATCAGACTAGGAGAAGCTTCAGGCTCAATTGTCTGCAAGGCAAGGGGGAAGGGAGGCAGGGCCTCAGGCTGAGCAAAGGAGATCCCAGCAGAAACCAGCTGACTGTAGCAATGCCGGTGTTCACTGCAGATCATACAGTGTGGCAGCTGGAAGGTGTCACAAAGATGACCTTGCAGACAGCAGTGTGCCCATCACAGACTTGCTATAGAGAAGGGTCAGGTGACCTCAGGACTTTAGATAGGTCTCTGTAGTAAACAGAAGGAGACATCCTGGGGAGGCCTCATTCTCCCTGCTGTGGTAGCAGCTCAAAGCAAAGATCTTTATTAGCTATCTCGTTATCACTGTGACAGAACAGCTTAAACAGGTACATTTTAGACAGAACCAGGGAGGTCTTAGACTGGCTGCTTGAAAGACAAATCCTTAGAAGGTCCATGGAGAATGGACTTCACACTGGCCAGATTAGTGAGCCTCCTGTCATTATTTTCAGCTAAGAGATGCAGGCATGCTGCTCAAGTGGGTGGGGCTGGAAGCATGGAAATCAGGGGCAGGTATCAGTGGCATATGGGAGGATATAGATAACCACCCGATGACAGATGTGATGGTAGTGATCCAGTGGAAGGCAAACATTTGGATGCCTCCTGCGTTTTCTGGGTTGTGTGAGTAGCTGGATTGCGGCAGAGAATGTGTATTTAGAAGCTGACTATTGCTGAACCTGTTCTCTCATTCATTCTCTCATTCTCTCTCTCTCTCTTTCTCTCTCTCTTCCTTCCTCCTTTTCTCTTCTTTTTCCAATCCCTCCATCCCTCCCTCTTTCCTTCTAACAAACAAGGTCTCCTTTATTTTGAGCTGACCTTGCACATACTACATACAGATGATGCCCTTGAACTCCTGATCCTTCTCATTTTCCCTCCTGAGTGCTTGGATCACACTACAACACCTGGTTATGAAGAGCTGAGAATCAGACCTAGAGCTTTGTGCATGCTGGGTAAGCACTCTACCAAGTGAGCTACATCTCCATCCATACAAAAACCAACGCTTAATATAGTTTTCGCTTTTTAATTATAGAGGCAAAATACAGCCAAATAATCTGTTCTTCACCCTACCCCCCATAGCCAGAGGCTTTGACATATGTAAGAGGCAGCTATCGGAAGCCTTATGGGGATATTTGTTCTCAGCTAAAAGAAGAGACACAATCTCTAAAATAAGAAGACGGATATTTATAGCTGAAAAGCCACCAGAGAAAAGAAAATGATTATAAATATATTAAAGTAATAAAAGTGAAGAAAAAAAGATGAATGAATGAAAAAATAAGAAAACAGGATAATAGATGGAAAGCCAAACACCCAAGGAATCATGTTACATTACGACCATATAGGCATGTTTATGTTGCCAGTAACAGCATTAAAAATACATAGAACAGAAATAACACAGAACCCCCTTTCTCCAGACAAATATACAGTTAGATCAAGAACTACAACATTCTCTCCCCAATAGTCAATAAAGCAGGCAGAGAGACATTGACCTGGCCTCATATTTTTTTTTTGGTTTTTTTTTTTTTTATTTTTTTTTTCTGGCCTCATATTTTAAAAGCCTGCCTCCAGTAACTGCAAAAAGGACATTTTCCTCAAAGCCACACGTTTCTACCAAGATAGACTATATTTTGGGCCAGAAAATTGATCTCAAAGATACAGAATATTCTCAACAGTGATGGTATTAAAGGAGGAACCAGTAACAAAAAGATACCTGGAAAATTCTCAAATCAAAAAATGTTCTGTTCCCAGTTTAAGGTTCAAAGAATGAATGGAAACAGAAAGCATTTTCAATTTAACAAAAAATGCAACATTTCAAACAGATTAGATAGTCCTGCACTTCAGCAGTAATTACAAGGAAATCTATAATGCTACAAGCTGATATCAATAAAGAGGAAATAGGGTTGGAGAGATGACTCAGGCATCATAAGCACTGGCTGCTCCTCCAGAGGAGTTGGGTCTGATTTCCAGCATTCATGTGGAGACACATAACCATCTGTAACTCCAGTTCCAGGGTCTCTGGTGCCTTTTTCTGGCCTCTGCTGGTGCTGTATGCACACAGTGCATGCAGGCAAAATACCTATATACATAAAATTAATTTAGAAAAATTTTAAAAGCAGACATAAAGAAATATCTATAGGCAGCTTAGCATCCATGTTGAGAGAGAGAAGGAAGGAGGAGAAGAGAGAGGGAGGAGAAAAGGACAGAGAGACAGCAGAGCAGAAGAGGGGAGAGGACGGACAGACAGAGAAAATACAAGAGGGTAAACTGAAGAAAGGAAGAATAAGCATCAATAATGATTTTCAAAGTCAGTCAATGATTTGTGATATTTCAAAATGGAAGTAATCTGAACTTCCATTAGTAGGAAGAGTAATATGCACATTATATTATGTCCATTCACTGAAATAAAAAGGATCTATTACTATACTCAATGGTATGGACCAGCATTAGGATGTTCAAATATATTGAAAAGATATAGACAAGATGGAATGTCCCCATACAATTCTACCTGTGTAAAACTCTAGAAAATACCTAAGTAATTTACAGAGAAACAAAGTGGAGTGAAGTTGTAAATGAGACAGAAGCAAGTATTAAAACAGAGAGGGGTGTGTGTGATCATTATTTTTCTAATAGCAATGATTTACCAGACTTACAATTAGATCAAAATTTATACAATTTTATACCTTATATGTGTGTGGGCTGATTATTTAGATCATTACTTCTTATTTATTTATATTTTATTATTATGAACAAAGAAGTCACACTTTCTATCCTTGCATATCCTTATTCAAGGTCCCTTCCCCCTCCCACCACATCAGGTCATTCTTTCTTCTCCACAACTCCCCATCCCCTCCCTGGGCAGGCAGTAGGCAGTCCCAAGGTCCCTCCCAATATTGCTCAGTTCAGCCTCCACTCCTGGCAGATCCAGTTTTCTCCCCACAACCTCAAGACGGAGTCAAGTGTTCCTCTAGGGGGAATGGGATCCAAGGAATCAGTCCAAGGTGTTTCTTATCCCAAGCTGTTCAGTGGTTGTGGCTTGCAGCTTGGGCATGCTTTGCTTTTTTTTTTTTTGTTTGTTGGTTTGTTTAGAGTCCACTAATGAGTGAGTACATCCACTGCTTATCTTTCTGGATTTGTGATAACTCACTCAGGAGGATATTCTCCAAATCCATCCATTTGCCTGCAAATTTTAGGATATCATTTTTTCTTACTGCTGCATAGTACTCCATTATGTAGATGTACCACAGTTTGTTAATCCATTCTATAATTGAGGGGCATCTAGGTTGTTTCCAGGTTCTTGCTATTACAAATAACGCTGCTATGAACATAGTTGAGCTAATGCCTTTGGAGTATGACTGTGCATCTTTAGGGTATACACTCAGAAGTGGTATTGCTGGGTACTTGGGGAGATTGATTCTCAATTTTCTGAGAAACTGCCATACTGAGTTCCAAAGTGGCTGAACAAGCTTACACTCCCACCAACAATGGAGGAGTGTTCCCCTTGCTCGGCATCCTCTCCAGCATAGGCTGTCCTCCGTGTCTTTTATCTTAGCCAATCTAACAGGTGTCAGGTGGTATCTCAAAGTTGTTTTGATTTGCATTTCTCTGATGCTAAAGATAATGAGCACTTTTTCAGGTGCCTTTCAGCCATTCATAATTCTTCTGCTGAGAATTCCCTTTTTGGATCTGAATCTCATTTTTTGATTGGGTTATTCAAGGTTTTGAGCTCTAGATTCTTGAGTTCTTTATATATCTTAGAGATCAGTCCTCTATCACTTGTAGGGTTGGTGAAAATCTTTTCCCATTCTGTAGGCTGTCATTTTGTCCTATTGACAGTGTCCTTGGCTTTACAGAAGCTTCTCAGTTTCAGGAAATCCCACTTATTGATTGTTGATTTTAGTGTCTGTGCCACTGGTGTTATATTTAGGAAGTGGTCGCCTGTGCCAATTCATAGAAGTTTATTTCCCACTTTCTTTTCTATCAAGTTTAAAGTGGCTGGGTTTTTGTTGAGGTCTTTGATCCGCTTGGATTTGAGTTTTGTGCAGGGTGACAGGCTCGGATCTATTTGCATTTTTCTACACACTTCCATCCAGCTATACCAACACCATTTGTTATATATACTATCCTTTTTCCATGGAATATTTTGGGCCTCTTTGTTCAAGATCATGTGTTCATAGGTTTTTGGGTTAATGTCTGGATCCTCAATTCTATTCCATTGATCCACAAGTCTGTTTTTATGCCAGTACCAGGCTGTTTTTTATTACTGTAGCTCTATAGTATAGCTTGAAGTCAGGGATGGTGATGCCTCCTGAGATTCTTTTGTTGAGCAAAATTGTTTTGGCAATTCTGACTTTCCTGTTATTCCAAATGAAATTGAGTATTTTTCTTTCAAGGTCCAAAAAATATTGTGTTGGGATTTTGATAGGAAGTGCATTGAATCTGTAGATTGCTTTTGGTAGAATTGCCATTTTTACTATGTTGATCCTACCTATCCAGGAACATGGGAGAGCTTTCCATTTTTTGATATCCTCTTCAATTGCTTTCTTCAGTGATTTAAAATTTTTGTCAAATAGATCATTACTTCTTAAAATACTTTAAAAAAATAAAGCTACTTTAAAAATATCTGATTGCCACTTGATACAAAGATCTAAAATCTGCTATATTTTCTCATATGTGTGAAGCAGGGCTGTATATTAAAATTCTTAGTAACTTGAAATCATAAGACACATCAATAAAGACCTTTGACCTGAGGCTCTGATGGTTGAGATGTAACAGGGCAGATTCCTCAGGAATAATGTTCAGAAGACAGAAACTGTTTTTAGATGTGTCAAGATCAGAACATTCAGATGTCAAGCCCGGTAGCAGGAAGATCACAAGGTCAAGGCCAACCTGAGCTATGAAATGAGTTTAAAGACAGTATAGATAACTTAGAATCTTTTTCCAAAGTAAAAAACAAAAATGGCATTTGTCCAGAATGTGTGAGTCCCCGGGTCTAGCCTCAGGCATTCTAAAGCATGATTATGTCATTATTCTAGAGGTTGGTAGGAAACCCAGGGGCTTCCCAGCTTGTCATGACTGCTCTCTGATTGTCCCTGGTCCTTTACACAACATTCCGCCTTCCTTTGCAATAGATAGCAACCAGAGGGTCCATTCCAGAAAGCTTACATTTCTCACGTGCTTGTGAGGAGGTAGTATAAAAATGAAACTGATGCGTATGTAGCTAGTTATAGCCTTGAATTCACAAAATGGTGCCTGAAATTGCCCATGGGTCTGTCTCATTATGTTGTAAATGTGTCTGTTTATTTTCCCATCTCTAAAATTGATTAACACAAAAATGAAATTTTGAAAAGAAAACCCTTGCAGACAGAATTTCATGGTACTTTTGAAGTGACTTTGAAATGCTTGTTCTTAATTGCTAGCTCTGCTCACAAAGGCTTTTAGTCTTTGTGTGTGAGGTCCTTGCACTGTGAAATGTGGGTCCCAGCAAGAATACCTAGCTACTTTGAGGACTCAAGAATACTGTCAGAGTGCTTGGGATGGATGACGCTGCTCCTGGTATACTGCTTCAAGCACCTTGGTCTGTTTCCAGGGCAGGTTATAGGTAGAGAGAAGCAAATGGCCTGTCCACAGTCACTCAGTGCGTGAGGGGAACACTCAATATCTCCTTAAGATGGACTTCTAATCTTGCAACAACCTCTGGATGCATGGTGCAGCATGGGGAATGTCAGCATAGCTTGCAGCAGCCTCTGGCTGCATGCTGCAGTGAGGGAAATGTCAGCATAGCCATGAGTCTTTGTTACCTTCTTGGCTCTGCCTGCTTCTTCTCTTTCTTCTGCACTTGCCTAGATTTTTTTTTCCAAGGCAGCTTTGCCGTGATCTACAAAAAGGAGACCCTCCTCACCCAAGCAAAATAAAATAAAACTATACAGGAGCGTCTGAGATCACAAGCCTGTTTCTCTTTGTGCTCCCGTTAACTAGAGGTGTGCTTGCCCTTCTGATATGAAACTTTAGACTTGACCCATGCAGAAAGAAAGTAATTCTGTGTTTGCAAATGGCCTTTGGAACACATTGGTCAAGAAAATGCAGGAGAAAATGAAAAGTTCTTGTCTTTCTGGCAACATCATAATCATTGCTAGTATTTTAGCATGTTGGTTGATATACACAAAACCCCATTGCCACTTCTGCCTTCCTCATGGCCCCTCCCTCTGCCTGTTCTTCATGTTCCTTCCTGACCTTGCTTTTGGATTCACCGAGCCTGTACCTTCTCGGGTGGTTCTGTGTCCGTTTCACCCTATCTGCTGTTCTTGGACAGCGGCATTTCCTCTTTCCGTCTCAGCCCTCTACCTTCACCGTTTCCCACCTTCCAAAACTATCCAGTCAGCTCCCATAATGGGACTTTTCTCTATGGATAACTGTACACTTAATCTGCTTTATGACATCTCCAGCTTCTGTTGAGGTCACCTCCACTGAGAGTCTCCTCCCTCCATCCACTCTCCTCTCTTCCTATCCTGCTTCAAATAATACTAGCTTCATGAGCAGACAGGTAAGCTCTTCTGTACCCATCTTAGCCATTGTTTCTAGTGCATGGCCATGATGACTTTCTCTTGATTTTTGTTTCTGCAGAAAACTCCAAAGTCTGGAGGTGGGAAACTTCTAGAGATTATCCTACAACAAAGAGCTGGGTCATCTGTGGACGGCTTCTGGAAAGAAGAGGTCAAACACACTCCTCCAGCCCACGTATGACATGGCAGTTAAAGGGAGTTAAGAAGGAGAAGAAACAAGCACTAGATCAGGTCACAGGCTCATAGCAAGATCTTTGTGACTAGGGTACATTTCCAGAGCAAGCACTGCTGGGGTCGAGGCCTTTGGGTATCACAGATTTTCTCTCTTCAGCATGTGCTGAATGACATGTGCAATGGGTGGTAGATGGGGATACAGACTCAATTTCTCATCACCATTTAGTCCTCTTTTCTAAAGGCTCTTGATGTGCTTTTGGGGGCTGGTGAGGTGGCTCAGAGAGGAAAGGGTTTGTTGACCAGTCTTGGAGACCTGAGTTCAATCCCTGGGACCCATGTAAAGCTGAAAGGAGAGAGTTAACCTCACTAAGTAGTGCTCTCGTCTCCACATGTATATCATGGTGTGCACGCTGGGCTTGGGTCTCCACCACATATATTATGATATGCATGCCCATATGCATGCATACATATACGTAATACTAACCATTTTTAAAAAGAAGTGCATTTTAAGATCTTTTAAACCAATTTTCCTATTGATCAGTCAGGCTATTAATTAAATACACAAATGAGACACTCCTTTGAGAGTCTTCCTTTTCAGTGAAACTTCATTTCCTTCCCCTGCCCTCAGGAATAGAGAATAGTTTCTCCTCTGTGTTTCCAGAATGCATTTCCCATCCTGTCCTCTTTTGGACAAAGGCTCCTTCCTATGCTGCCGGCCAGATATGCAGAAAGGGAAAGAAAAGCAGTCAAAAGCTATGGGCACCGTCCTGTGACCCCAGAATAGGATTTGTGGGGCATGGGGCATGCAGAAGAAGATGAATCTAAAGCTAAGGAGGAATGGATTAAGTCTCGATGACCGACCAGACACCACTCAGCTAGTCTCAGAGGGATATGCTTTGCTCCTAGAGTGAAATCGAACTGTTGCCATGGACCTCCCCAAATGTAATAGCTTATGTTACATAAAAGTTTAATTATTTATCAGGAAATAACTGTGGCTGGCTAAGTTGTCCTGGGCAGTTCACAGGTGTGGTCCCATGAGGTCATCTAGCAACCAGGCTCATGGGTCACTGGCTCCCTAGGCCATGTGTTCTGACCTTGAGTCTAGTCTCTGATCCCAGGAAAGGGGAGGAGGGCATGGAGAGAAAACAGCCTATGGTGAGTGTGGCCATGATGTTGCAGACATCTTTCTCCTGCATCCTGTAGACTAGTGTGTTCCACATGGCCACAGGAATCCCAGGGGGCACAGAAGGTACAGTCCCTCTGGCAGCTCTTCATCACAGTGACAAATATCTGAGAAGTGGCTTGCTGTCTGGTGGTTCCAGGGGCTAGGGTTCTGACTTCATTGTCTATGGGATGTAATGATACGAACATTATACCCAAAGGGCACGCCCAAGTGTCTCACCTCAGGCTTCAGAGAAAGGGAGACAGGAAAGGGAAACCCAGGACAAGACATCGGCCATCTCCAGTGAACTCACTCCCCCAACCAGGCTCAGCATTCAAAAGTTTCTAGCACTTTCCAGTAACACCAATAATAATGAATTACAAACCATCATTGATTAACCAGGGCTCTCAGGGTGCAGTTGCCTCCTAGAGGCCCATCAGCTGTCTGAAGACTTCAGCTCCAGTTCAAGAAAGAGCCTTTTGGGAACCATCTAAATAGCACATCATTGTATCCCCATTAGTGCAGGACAAGATACACTGTGAAGGAGTGGGTCTGTTAGTTATTTCTAAGGCTCCATGTTACTTTTGTCCTGTATAACCTCCCAACACTGAAGCATATTGTCACTTGCTACTAAAGGAATCCTGCTTGGGGACACCATGGCTCTGTGCCAAAAATAGTGCTTCTCAACCTTCCTAATACTGCAACCCTTTAATACAGTTCTTCATGTTGTGGTGACCCCCCAAACCATAAAATTATTTTCATTGTTACTTTGTAACTGTACTTTTGCTACTATTAAAAAACGTAATGTGAATATCTGGTATTAGGAGATCCCCGTGAAAGGGTCGTTTGACTCCCAGATTGAGAATCATTGGATTTGAAGCTTCAAATTCCTAACTTAATGTTAGCAACCCAGACAGCTCAAGAAAATTCCCAGCAGGTCTCTAGCACTTTCCATTAGTAGAGGGCAAAAAGCGAAGATAAGGATGAAGACAGATCTAGACCTAGAACCCCCACCATGGACCCCAGGGCTACCAGTCACCCTATGTCTTGTGTCTTTCATTGGAGCACATTTTGATTAGAGCTATAACGCCCAAGATCTGGCAGTAGGGGGCGCAAGTGAGGTTCTAGGGCACAACATAGAAGGAAGCTCTCAATGTCAGAGCTGTGTGAGTAATGAACTGCCATCATCAAAACCCCTAAAATGCATACTTCTTTAATTCACATAGGTCACGCCTGCTAACTGTCGGCCCATACTGCTCATAATAGCAAAGCAGTTAGTAAATCGGGGCGGCGGGGGGCGGGGGGAAGCAGTTGTTCTATAGAGAATCCAGACAGCAGTGCTCTTTTCCCATTCCCACACAGACATCTTGTCCATAGGACACAGAACTGCCATCCACTAAAATAGAAACTTCTCACTGCAACATTGCAGAGCTGCACATTAACACCGGGTCAGTGGGTTCTCTGCTTCAGAGCAGCTACAAGTAGCAAGGACATATGCTCAGCTCCTTCACGCCTTTGGCACTCTCATTATTAGAACATGTCAATGCTAGGCGCTTTCCTCAGATGCTCTCCACATTTTTATTTATTCTAATTTATGTGTATGTGTGTGAGTCTGCATGAGTTTATGTGTATCACATGTAAGCAAGAACGTGTGGCGTTGAGAGGAGGGCATCAGAAGTTCTGAACTGGAGCCACAGGCAGTTGTGAGCTGCCTTCTAGGTGTGGGGAAATGTGAGTGCTCTTAACTTCTGAGCCCTTTTGAGCCCTCCACCTCATGGTTTTTTTTTTTTGTTTTTTTTTTTAAAGGATAGGGTTTCTAACTGATTTTTGGATTTCTCTGATTGGTTAGGCTGGCTGGCAAAAGAGTCACAGGTCTCGCAGCATAAACACCGCACTTTCACTCTCTGCTTTTACTGGTGACCTGAACACAGGCTTTCATGCTTGCATAGCAATGGTTTACCTGCTGAGGCATCTCCTCTATTATTCTCCTCACTGTTGAACTTATTTGCAGAAATCGAGAGGCTTCTGGACTTTTCCAGAACAAATAATAAACTCTCCTAAGTTCTACACTTTCATCAAATGCCACAGAGCACCGAGGCTGAGGCTGTGTGGCACTTGTCCAGTACCTTTACCAAAAATAGCTTGAGCTTCCACCCACCCCCTGCTGCTCTCAGTGGAGGGACACAGTAGCACACAGAGCCTTTTCTCTGGCAGGTGAGACAGCTCCAATGAAAGCCACTTGGCTGTCACTGGGGAGGAGTTTGCTCCGCACCAGGTCACTGCTCCACCGGCCTTCACTAAATAAAGACTGATGACTGCGAAGTGACACCCAATCAGATGGAAGAAGACTTGGGAGGGCTTTGCTTTCCAGGTCTCTCTGCTCCATTTCTGCCTTCCTTCCTGTGGCCAACAAGTATGTGATCGTGGTGGCTCACAACCATCCATAACTCCAGTTCCAGGGGTTCTGACACCCTCCTCTGACCTCTGTGGGCACCACGCAAACACTTAGGGCACATACATACCTGCAGGCCAAACATTCATATACTTAGATAAGATTAAAAAAAACTTTAAAGCCATAACAAAGCACAAGTATGTGTACTGTGTGTGTGTGTGTGTGTGTGTGTGTGTGTGTGTATGTGTGTGTGTGTGTGTGTGTGTGTGTATGTGTAAGTGCATACTGTAGGATGGATCATTCATAAGTATCATCCACCTGCATGAGTGTACACATACTAATAAACCAAATGGTTAATAATCAATTAAATAGCTAGGGATAGTGCTTCCTAGGAAATCAGCTACAGGCCATGCAGCGGTCAACTGGGAGCCTTAAGAGACTTCAGGGGCACAGAAGACTTTTTGCTGAAGCTGGATTTCAAAATAAGATTGGGAAGATGAGATTCTTCTGTGGGATACAACAGGAAAAATGTGATACAATCAGACAGGTTTTAGCTAAGACAGTGTGCTTCCAAAGGCTGAGATGGGGGCGGTAGAGGATGTAGTTCAGTGGGTGGAGTGCTCACTGCCTAGCACTCAAAGCCCTGGGCTCCATCCCCAGCCCTGCATGAACCAGGAGTGATGATTCATTCCTATTATCCCAGCGTTAAGAGAGCAGAGGAGGGAGAATCGGAAGTTCATGTTTATCCTTATCTTTATAGGAAGGATGAGTCCAGCCCCATATACAGAGAGCCTGCCACAAGACAGCAGACAAAAATAAGCAAAATGAGTAATTAAAAAAAAATAAAACAATTGAGAACTAGAAAAGAGCTTTACAAATGTAAGAGCTTCCATCGAGAGGATGCTTCCTAAATGTAAGCCAATTAACTCTGACCAGTCAGCTGAAACCATATGCCATGTCTGGAGAAAACACTAGTCATCTAAGGAAGAGGATGCAGAACTATAGAGATGGCTCAGTTGGTTTAGTACATGCATGAGGACCTGAGGTCAATCTCTCAGACCCACATAAGAAAAGGTGTCATGGTACAAGCTTGTAATACTGCTGCTAAGTGGGGATGGATAGGTAGCACCCTGGGGCTCCCTGCTCTGTAAAAAATTGTCTAAAAGAAAAAGAAACAATATGTACAACTCCTGAGGTCTCCATATGCATCTACATCCATATGGACACACACACACACACACACACACACACACACACACACACACACACACACACACAAAAGAGTTTACCTACCCTGGGAACAGAGGACAATCACTCTGAATTTGAAAACCAAAGGGAATCCAAGGAAGAGAACACATATGTATATTATAAAAACAAGTCTTAAGTATTGAAATTGAATCAACAGCAGGAATTAAAACAATGCTTTGAATTAAAACTATACTTTAATGTATGGAAGACTTATCTAGAGAGAAAGGAATTCCCCTGTGATGCTGCAATTGGCAGTGTCCAGCTGCACATGAGTGCTGAGTAAGTCCATAAGCACTACTAGATTCTGTATCTCTATGGGTCTCTCTCTCCCAGTTACCACTGGGCATTGCCTAATTTATAGATGAGTTATGGGCTGCCTTGTGATTGACATACCCCAATC
>PVIH01007723.1:23999-90527 GCA_004025045.1 Sigmodon hispidus
ATTTAAAATGCAGAAGAGTTAACAATAACTATACAGAGGATAAGAATCATAAGCATGGCTTATCAAGGGTAGAAATACAAATAAGATTGCTACACATATATTTTCTTTGTGTTCAGCTTTCCCTATATATCCTTATTCAAGGTCTCTTCCCCCTCCCAACACATCTGGTCATTTTTCTTCTCTGCAACTGCCCATCTCTAGTCTGATTTGATCTTTCTTTCTTCCATGCCTGTGTTTCTCACCTATGGTTTCTGTTATTGGGAACCATTCACTTCAAGTGTCTTATGCATTGATTCAGTCTCTGTTCCTATGACACTAATTTATCTACAAGTGAAGTGTGAGAAGGATGCCACTCACAAGCATCTCTATTTCACAGTTATCATGGGCAGTATTTGTTAATAATGCCAGCTCTTCTAAGCAGCCCTTCAAGTGACTTCACCATTTTCTCCTCTTTGGGTGAAGAACTCACACTTAAAACATTATTATTATTATTATTATTATTATTATTATTATTATTATATTATTTTTACAGAATGGAAATACCAAGACAGAGCAGATGTTTAAAATACAGTAAAGATTTTCCCTATCAGAATACCTACTTTCTGGCTATAACATTTTGTCTTGATTCTATGACACATTCCTGGGTGATTTCTCTCTTTTGACTGACTAATACCCATCAAACCAGGATGACTAAAATGAGATTTCCCACAGAGAAAAGAAGTCAGTCCTATGTCATCTTAGAGATGAGAGGATTTTTATGTCATCAGGCCTAATGACCTGTGAAATAGATGACACTTTCTCTGTGACTCTCACTGAAGGTTGCCCAGCTCAGTAGCTCGACTAGGGTCACCTCTGATGACCAAGAACAGTTCAGCTTTCAAGTAAAGGAAGAGAAAGACTTACCTTGGGGATCAGGAAGCAACCTTATGATTATGACATCAGCCCTTTGTAACACTCATCATTTTGTCCCTGCAGTCCTGGCCCCTGTGATGGTCAGCTGTGGGATGGTAAGGCAAGTCCCCAGGGCCTGGCTCTTCTCAACTTCAGGTCTGCCAAATGTAGGTGCTAAAACTATGATTACTCTTCCCTTAGCAAAGCATGACAGGATGATGTCAGAATTTCAGTAGTGACCAACTTAACTTGCAGTTTGTTTAAGGAAGGTCATGGAATCAGGAGCAGGTAAACTCAAATCCTTCATATTCTGGTTCATCTCAGTGATAGTCCCCCCAGTGTTAACCAGGAACAGATATATTGTCAGGTTATGAAGGTTTATGAGAGCTTGCTAGTTACACAGAGGGAACACACCTTAATGGGTTCAGGGGAGCTGAACCGAGTCACTGCATACAAAGGACAAAGCAGCGACCAATACAAGTGCCTGCTACCTTAATAAACTCTTTAGATTAATTGGTCACCTACATAGGGCTGGGGTTTGAGGACAGAACAGTGGTGAGGGTAAGAATCAGCTCCTAGGAAACTTAGAGTCCTAATGTGAAGACAGACTCAAACAAGAGATATGGACTATTGCTACAAGCCTAGGGCTTGACAGCAGGTAGACCTCACTTATGAGCTGCACACTAGCCTTGGAGAAGGCTCTCTCCAGGTCACAGGTAGACCACACAGCTCAGTCTCCCTGGATACAGACACACCCTTAATGAGCTCTTTTGGGGGAAGAGACACATTAGGGCACACACAGCTGGTAAAAAGAGTCCGATGTTTGCTCTCTAGAAGACTGGCAGGAACTGGGAGCTTCGCCCCTGTGGGTGGGTGGCTTTAACGTGCTTGGGAGGGCGTATTGCTCCTGGGGAGAGCGAGTGGGATCAGGGCAGCTGGGGGCCAGGTGGGCGGAAGGCGGGGGAGGGGACCCGGGCGCCCCTCCTTCTGGGCCATCTCTGCCTCCTCCTTGCTCTCTCTTCCTCCTCCTTTCTGGTCCTCCTCCTCCTCCTTGGAGCGGCTCCTCCTCCTGGCAGGCTGCCGCCCAGTCAGCTGACGCCGCGCTCCAGTCTCGCCTCCCCGCCACTCTCCCCCAAAGTGGCTGCTGGGCGCCGGCGGCCGCCCACTTTCAGGCTTTGGGGAGACAGGAAAAGCGATGTGCGCCTTCTGACGTCCAGTCTCACTGCATCGCCTTGTCAACTTTCACACCCTCACTCTCTGTCCTCACCCTCCCCATATCCCTCCTCGAAGCCACTCAGGGTGCTGTGCAGGCTCTGGGGGCAGCAGTGTTGCTGTCTGTCTGGGATGGCTTCCAATTTTAATGACATAGTGAAGCAGGGGTACGTGAGGATCCGGAGCAGACGCCTCGGGGTATGTATTCATCCTTTCTATGCTCCTTGCTTGCGACTTCAGGGTCTGTGTCTGCGGCCAGCATCCCGGCGCTGGGGACTTGCCTTGCGCGGCTGCTCTGGCAGGCAACATCCCAGATTACTGCGACTGAGTCTGGGTATGTCATGGAGCTATCTTTATCTCTCGGATGGCTTGACTTTCTAACGGTGGCCACCGGAGCCAGTTGACTTGGAATAAATATTTCCCGGTAGCCATGGGTGCTGTATCTGGAAAGCCTGGCATGGTGCGGAGCCTGCCGGATGTCCCCCGGCCTGCTTCTCACTCTTGTCAACTTAACTTTTCCAAGGGGTGGATGGAGGCCAGGACAGAGGGCAGACGCCCTGAGGGAGATCAAGGTCAGTGATTATCTGGTCTCAGGAACTGTGCTCTGCAGCTCAGGTGTTAGCAGAGGTGGGGAGAGCTGATCTTGGATAGGGCTAACTCCCTGATAGAAACCCAGATCTGAATTTCCCTACTCTTGAGCCTAGACAGTGGGTTTCTGATTTTTAGAATCCATCTTCCAAATCCCAGTGGATGATCATTTTGGGTGGAACATGGTATAGGTGTAGAGATCTTGGAATAGGAGCAGAAAGGGAGATAGGGAAGGAGGGAGGGAGGGGAAAAGAAAAAAGGAAGAAAGTAAGAAAGGAAGAAAGAAAAAAAAGAAAAGAAAAAGAATTCAGGTGACTCCCTTTTAAAGACCCCCTTTTTTCCTCTTATTGGAAACACTTTATGAGAAAACTGTCCTGTCTTTCTTTGGGTTCTAAGTGATGGTGCAGTCTTTAGGGAGCAGAGGATACTAAAATATATAAATGTGTGTGTGTGTGTGTGTGTGTGTGTGTGTGTGTGTGTGTGTGTGTGTTGCAGGTTACCTCGTTTCTTCTTGCCATGTGTCAAATGCTGTGGCTGTTTTTATTGGTTTTTCTTTGTCAGAGGCTGGGGGTGAGGCAGGGATGGAAAATAAGTTTACTTACCAAAGAAAACTGGTGTTAGTGAGTGCCAATGGTCCAACTAGCATGAGCGATCCATTGAATATCTTTCTCCACAAATACGTGACATCTGCTACCATTCTTTTATCTGGTCTCTGGACTTTTTGAAAAAAATACACCTTTAATTTAATTGAGAATAAAAGAAATTTCTCAGTAATAAATCTCACTAGAGTGGATTGTCTGCTGGAGAAAAGCATCCTGGGTTGTTATAAAACTCTGGTTCCCTTGGCCTATTTCTTTCTTTGTTTTTTCCCCCTTGCTGGTCACTCATTTGAACAGTAAAGTTCTTCAGTCCTCGACTGTTGTAAACGCAGCATTAAAGAGAATGGTAACAGAGCTAATGGACCTTACTGGATTTGCTCCATTCTCATTGGTTCTGCCTGGGGTCCTCAACCACATGACTTCCTTGTGGAGGGGAAGACTTCCCAAGAGCATCACACATTTTACCACTTGCTGAGCGGCCAAGTATTACAGTTTTAAAGAGAGCATTAGAAAGTCACATTCTAATCTTGCATTTACTCCATCATGTCAATGGAAGGGATTGGAACTAGATATTCATTCCATGCTAGAGAGCATTCCAACAAGAAAAGGACATGCATTATTAATACACAGAATATGAATTATTCATGAGGATCAGAGTTGACACCAAATCCTGACAAGGGTGATTTATGGAAAAAACTGGTTAACATCACTTTCAAGTCTTTTTTCTATATTACTATAATTGACACAGTATTGTCTTGTATGCATGCCAACAAATTTTGGATAGATATTAGAGGCAAAAGGAGAGGGAACAGAGTCTAGTTCACATTTGTTTTATATTTATGGTATTTTGGGCAGTCCAGTTTCTCAAGATGTAATTTTGTCTGTGTTTATTCAAAGATACACAAGAATATTTATCACATTATGGTTATTAGTTATGGACGAAAAAGTCAAGCCTTATTTATCAACCTTGGTTCTTCCAGTAGACCAGCTTGCTAAGATGATCTTTTGCTGTAATTTATGATGAAAGCTGATTACATTGTCATCAAAACTGAGTGCCAACTAAAGTTTTGGTAGAAAGACCACCCTTGCAAAGATAGGGGCTTCTTGTGGAAAGTGACAATAAGGACCTGATGTTCAAAGTCAGTTAATCCAGCCCGTATAGAGCCTGGTTTGTGTGTTCTGGACACTGTGTGAGTCTCAGAGAGCTAATCAGAAGACAGACAGTATAGTTGACCCATCCAGTGACCATGCAGAGTGAAGGATGACCTTGCGATTGGTAACTAATGTGACAATGGCTGTGTTAATGGAATTCAGACAAGCATCTGTGGAGAAGAGCCATGTCTGGGAGTGTTTATAATTAAACAAGTAAACTGTATTTTGTGGCAGCAGCTGTTGTGTCAAATAATGTCCCCAGGTTTGGGAAAAGATAAGGTAGTAAGATAGGAATGAATTTTGCTTGTTTGACTCATTAAGTCTATGACCTTTGACCTTCCTTAGCTTCAATTTTCCAATCCATACAGCTCATGCGATTTAAAGATGTTCTTGGGAACATCAAATAAGTGCACATACAAAGTACATAGTATTGATTCTTATTGAAGTATTAACCTTAATGTAACCAAAGATGAATGAAGACTGGCAGAAACATCTAAGGATGGTTGTTTTCCTTCTTTTCTATCCGAACCTGTCTAAAAGCATATTTTATCATTATTACTATTTAAATTTACTTTAGTGAACATATCAAAACACAGAAGTGTCCATGTTTTAAGTGCAATGCTGTGCTTTGATGCACTTGGGGTTTAAATATTTAAATCAAGGTAAGTATTTTTATCTTCATTCAGTGAAAAAAAAGTGGCAGAATTTATTTAACTATAGATTTTCTTTCCTTTGGATGATGGTCTCAAAAAAGGTACACATATAAAATATGTAATATAGTTAATACTGTAAATACAGCAGGAAGCTATAACTAGGCAATTTGTCAATGGACAAGAAGCAAACTAGGGACAGCTCCATCAGGAGTCGCAGATGGGGTACCTTCAACTAAACCCCTAAACTTCATCCTAAGCAATCAGAGTAGACATTAACCTAACCTCTGCTTTGATCATGAGAAAACCAAATGAACTTCAGCTTATTTAATTGAGAGTTTTCTGCATGTTCATGTCTGTATTCTCTGAAGTTATCTGCACTGGCTCCTCCAGGTCCCAGGCTGTGCCCTGGGTACAATATTTGTTCAGGAATGTGGATGTTTCTATTTGGGGAGTTGATGAGGAGGAGGGGAACAGCCATCTATAATTACCTAATTCTCAAAAGACACTCAAGATTTCTTAGATGAGTGGAATAGGCAGTGTCTGCGTCATTAACCCACTAAGTGTGTTATTTAGATGGATTACATTCAGAATCTTCATTTGGTTTGTTTCTTTGCAATGAAGGGAATTTTCTATCCATAATTATCCTGGCCGATCCACAATGCAATTCTCAGAGCTTAAATTTAGAGCTATTTTCTTTATCTACATGCAGTTCCTCAGTGACTTGGTGTTTAAATAACCCTTCTTTGCTTGTATCTAATAACGTATTGGCATAGGGCACTTGAAGTCTGCTCTGGCCAGTTCTCGGTCTGCCACATCTCCAGCTGGGAGCCTAGGAGATCTTGAACTTAATGCACGTGCAGCCTTGATTAACTTACACATACTTGCTTCTCCTAACATTGTCTTCATCCTAGGCATCAGACAGCATTTTGGTTGCTCTGGCAAAAATCAACCCTAATCCAGAAACCAAGGCAAGCAGACTCTGTATCTCCCCTACCCTTGTCTTGCATCACTACAGCCAACCTATCAAAAGACCTGTCGAGCTCATTCTGAGATATATCTGGGCTTATCTCCTGTCATCTAATCATCTACAGGTACCACTCTGATTAAGCTCCATTCTTTCTTCTTTGTAATACTGGAGTAACTGCCTGGTGTGCCCCGAGCCTACATCTTCATTCTATTCTTACTCAACAGCATGTCCCCTGTAGCTGAGCCCTCCACTGGCCAACCTGTGTTTGTTCCTGCTCCTCCCATCCCCCCCCCTTGTGCTCAGCTCTTACCCTCTCTGTGAGACCTTTCCAAACATTTTTTTGTCCCCCCTCCTTCTTGTATCCTACAATTTTTTTCTTCCAAGTCTTATTCCCTTGCAATTTTGGTCTGTATATTACTTCTTTATTACCTGTAGAACCCCTAGGGAGTATGAGAAGGCCCATGGGGTTTCTCCCTCCCCTCACTACAGCTGTGCCCAGAGTAAACACTCAATGAAGACTTTTAGAGCGAGTGGATGGACGAAGGCTCCTACCACTGTTGCCTCTGATATAAGAGTGCATTAAAAATCCCAGCATGATGACTAGGACTTAGTGTAAGCTTTAAAATATTTACCAGCCTGATTATTCTGTAAGAACAGAGAGACTCTTGCTATCCACCTAATACATGATCATCATAAAGGGTTCAACACAATGCTTAGCGCAGAGAAAACCCAATTAATATTTATTACTGCTCTGTTCTCAGTCCTACAATTACTGCTGGGTGAGATGGCGGCACATAGCTCCTTATTATTTTCCTCGCCTTTCCTATACTAACTCTTGTCTTCAAGGCAATCGTTGCTTAGGTAGGAAGAGCACACTTAATGGCCAAGGGATGGTTTATGTATGAGCACAGATATCACTGGCCACTGATGCTAAGGACAGAAGGAACGTTTGCCTTTATAAGACTTTCCACATTATTTGCATAAATGTCCATAATGGCTCCAAAGGAAACACACATCTTCTTAAAATGCCAGTTTGAATTAACTTGCTTTGCCAGGAGATTTTCCTCTTAATTTGGGTGTCTTGTAAAGCAGACGGGGAATTGGCAGATTTTAGGGAGATATTTTTCTTCACCTCTTCATTTTTCTATTTCGCTTGGCTCCACTGTCCCAGAGTATTTTATATTTCATTTACGAGTTTTAGGTTTTGATTCATTTGTTATAGTGCCCAGATGCTATCTGATGCTTTCTTGCCATTGTGACCAAGTCAGGGACAGAAGCAGCTCAAGGGACAAAGGATTTATTTTGGCTCATGGCTCAGCACCTACAGTCCACTGTGGCAAGGGAGGCATGGTATCTGGGGTGTAGCAACCTGGAGCAGCAGGAATTCAAAAGAGGAAGTAAGTCATTCAGTCAGGAAGTAGGGCTATAGCCTTCAGAGGCCACCCTGAGTGGCTTAAGGCCAGTTTGGCAGCATAGTGCCAAATGTTTCACAACCTGCTAGACAATGCTCCAAGCTGAGGCATGTGTTCTTACAGATGAGCTTGTGGGAGATGCATCACATTTAAACTATAATACCTGAAAAATAAGGATCATCACATGAAAATGATATAAATAAATTAGAGTTACCTTACGACTTTCTGGTATGTATTGAGACAACCTCCCGTGCAGATATAGCATCCAGAAAGAGCTGTAAAATAGTTTTCCAGGACTGAGGGGCCTCGGATGAAGTCTGTCAGTAGTGAAGTGAATATTCAGGTAGACCCTCTGTATGCCATGTGGTGACAGTCCTTCGGTATTGTGCTCTGTGTAACTCCATCTAACTGAGCTTTACTGACACGATTTCCACATCAAGAATAGCTTTCCAGCTGACATCTCAGTCCTCATGGAAGATATGATTAATTGTGCATGTATTCAGCTTTTAATTATCATCACCCAAATTGATTTAGCAATGAATGGCCAATTTAGTGGCTTTGTATGGAGACATAAACCAAGTTACTGATACAATGATATCCAGACATCTGCCAGCATGTTTTTAGAGTTGTATCCATTAGGTGACTAGCAATGTTTATTTTTAGGCAACATTGCCATTTTGGTGACAAATAATTTCCCTTTAGTGCTTTAAGAATTTGTTTCCCATGTGTGATGCCTCTGTGGTCACTAGTATCTGTCAAATGTCCACTGAGTGCTCACTAGTGTTGTGGCTCCCTGCAAACCACTTCAAATTGGAGATCTCAGTCATTAAGCTTGTGCCATTAAGTTTCGGTTTATACATTCACTGTTCAAAGGTCAATTGTTGTGACTGGTCAAGCCAGCTATCAGTAGAAATGGAAGCCAAAGATAGCTCTCTTTTCCCAACATAGCCAGGGATAACCCCAGTTTTCTTCCTTTGTGGAATGTGGGAGGTTATACTCAAGTTTCTTCTTACTCTAGAATTTCGGCTCCAGTTGGATGAGATGAACTCCGTGAAGAATCTGAACTAGAAAAAGATGAGCTTGCTCTTCTCCTCGCCCCCGTTCCTGTGGGGTTCAAGACGAAGTTGTGAATTTTGAAATGCCATGAGATGTGTGTGAATGTAGGAATTAAAATAGTGCCTTTCTAACATGCAGCCAGGTGGTGTTTGGGTAAGAATTTGGAAGCTGATTTGGGGAGCATTTGTGGGCCCTCCTACTTTATACTAGAGTTCTAAGCCTCTGTGTCTGTACGTGTTGTGTTCTGGCATGGAGTTCTTAGCCAGCCTTGGGGAATAAGATTTGGCAGACTTCTTTGTGGTGATGTGTCACACCTGTGAGCCTTCCTGTCCTAGACTGATCCCAGACCCTGTCCAAAAGAACCATGATCTCATTGGTTTCCAGTGGAAACTTTTATTTTTAGGTAATTGTAGGCTCACATGAAGTTGTAAAGATCAAGGTGGAGGGCTGGTGAAATGACACATTTGGTAAAGAGCATTGCTTGTAAGAGTGAGGACCTGAATTGCAATCCCCAGAACCTACATGAAAAAGCCAGGCACAGGGCCCCCTATCTGTAACCCATTGTAGTGAGATGAGAAGCAGAGGCAGGAGGAGTCCTGGACACTGGCAATATGATGATATTCCAAGCCAATGGCAGAGGCCTTTATCGCTAGCTGCCCCTTGTCTCCCCACTGCACCAAACTCTTGACACCACCAACTTGTTATCTAGTTCTATAATTCTGTCACTTCCAGAATGAAACCTTATGGACTCTTTGGGAGGGGCCTGGTTTTAGTCATGGTCATTGTCTGGGGCGTCATCCGATTTCTCAGGATGCTGCCAGATTCTGGATGACATTCTATGGTACTGATGGATCAGCAATCCTTTGAACCTTTCACTTGTTGAAGGATATGGCCAGAATTATTCAAATACAATATATTATACAAGGATTAATATTTATTAGAGGGTTGAGCAAGGACTCACAGATACAATGCAATTCTAGGAGATTTGGAACTTCCATGCTGGACATTTGGCCTCCTCCCAGAGATAACAGGAACAAAATCAGGGTTTTGATTGATCCTGGCCACACCCCATCATGGGCTGGATCTTCTGAGGTCATTAGGATTTGCTGATGTCATTAGCATTTTCTTGGATAACACCAGCATTCCACTACAGAAGGATATCCAGACTCTGTCCAGATTGATTGTCATAGAAAGGACTGATGAGACATTTGTGTGAATGAAAGTTTTTATAACTGTGTTGAGATATTCAGGAGTACCATTGCTAGGTTGGGTGGTAGTAGTAGTAGATATAGTTGTTTGAAATTTTATTAGGCAGAGTTCTTTCCTTTTTTAAAAAAAAATGTTTTTATTTTAATTTTACATACAGACCATAGTTCCCCTTCCCTCCCCTCCTCCTACTAGCTCCCAGCTTCTCCCTACCTTACCCCTCATGGACTTCTCAGAGAGAGTAAGGACTCCCACAGGGAATCAATATAGTTTGCATATCAAGTTGAGGCAGGACTAAACCCATCCACCATATGAAGGCTGAGCAAGATATCCCTCTGTAGGGAATGGGCTCCAAAAAGCCAGTTCATGCATTAGAGATAAATCCTGGTCCCACTGCCAGAGGACCTACAATCTGCCCAAGCCACACACTGTCTTCCACATTCAGAGTGCCTAGTTCAGTCCCATGCAGGTTTCTAGCTGTCAGTCCAGAATGGTGAGCTTTCAGTAGCTCAGGTCAGCTCTCTCTGTGGGTCTCCCCATCATGATCTTGACCCCTTTGCTAATATAATCCCTCCTCACTCTCTTTGACTGGACTGGAAGTTTGGGCTAGAATTCTGTGCCCTTTTAAAGTTTCTGTCACTTAACTTTTCTTTTTCTCATTTATTCATTGTATGTAATTCTTAGAAATGGATGGCACAGTAGCAAATTGAGTGGAATTTTAGGAGACCAAATGCACATGGATACTGGTTCCAAATAGTATCATTGTAAGGAAAGCTGAAGATCCAAGGCATTCATGCTAAAGAGTTCCCCTCTTTCAATGACATGAGGGTGCTTTTTTGCTTAAGATCCACTAATGGGGTAGGGTTCTTTAAAGCAGGATAAAATAAAATGTGTATATATATATACATATATATATAATATATGTGTGACAGAGAGGGAAGAGGGAGGGAGGGGGAAGAGAGAGAAAAAAGAGCAAGCATATGGAAGCTGGAGAAGAACTTGGAGGGGTCAGTTCTCTTTTTGCATCCTATAGATCCCAGGATAGATCTCAAGTCAGGACAGAAAATGCCTTCACTCAATGAACCATCTGGTAGCCCATAACATGGCTTTTCTAGGACAAGTTTTACATTTCAATGAAACATAGGGCAAGGTTAAATTTTGTGTATGGATGTCCAGTTGCTTTAGGACCATCTGCTGAAATTGCTGTCTTCTCCATTGGGAACTTCCTTGGGTTCATTCCCCAGTCATCTGTTCTATGGACCTGCGACCTGCCATGGGATGTCTATGCATGTCTGAGATGCAGGCATACAGTATGGGATAGCTCTTTTGACAAAATAGTTAGCCACTTCTTTATCTTTCAGCATAAGCTTTAAAATGATGTCTACAAGTAGAAGGCTTACTAGGAACAGTGCATTTTTCTTATACATCTTCATAACGAGTGCTACATTTTCACTTGGATTTTTATTTTGAATATCAATTTGACGACTTACCCAAATTTGAAACTAATCACCTAATTTCTCTTTTAAGCCTCTTCAGATACAAAAATAATCATAATAACACACTTCTTTACATTGGACCATCTCTCTATCTTACTCCAGGACCTGGCTCATTGTAGGTCCTCATGACTACTCATTGACTATTATTTATCTACCTACTTACTAATTCATTTATTTATATATGTGAATGGGTGTTTTTCCTGTATGAATGTCTGTGTACCATGACTGTAAAATAGCACAGAAATCTTGAGATTTTTTTTTTTTCTAAAATAGCTAACCCCAAATGAGGGCGATAACTTTTAGTTTCTTGTTTATCTTGAATTCATAAAGTTATATTACAAAAAGGGAGAAATAGATTCTGAGAAATAAAAACAGAAAAAGTAGAAAAGTGAGAAGAGGGGAGGGGAGGGGGAGGGATGGGCTTTGTTCTTCTTACCGGGAAGAATGGATGACTTTCGCATGGCTATGTTATGTTTAAGTAGCTAATACTTTACATGTAAATGATAAAGAAATGAGTGGTACAAACACAAGAAAGCGAGTTCCCCACCCCTACTCCACCCCATCCTCTATCTCACCTCCCAGGACACCAGGGCTCAGATTCTTGCAAATTAGTATAGAGATTTTTGTTCATAGACAAACATGAAAGTGTGTTCCTATTATTTTTCTACACATAGACTATATTCCTATCACTGTTATATATTATTTCTCCTTCTACTTAACTTATGTTGGAACACTTTTAAAAAACTATGAGTGTCAAATATTTATTTATTTGGCTATGCTACCATTTCTTTTTTTGTGTGTAGGTATATACGCATATGCATGGGTGTACACGTGCTATGGCATATCTGTGACACAGGTCAACTTTGGTCTGTCATTTATCTCTTTACACTTCACATGGGCTCTGGGATTTGAACACAGTTCTTTAAGACTGTGCTGCAAACACTTTTACCCACTGATCCGTTTTGTCAGCCCCTTCTACCACAACTTCTTTATTAGTCCACTAATAATAGACATCTTCAGCTACTTTCGATGTTTCCTTTTTAAACCACAAAGGGTGACATGCTTGGGCATGCTGAGATGAATGATTGACAGGAAGCTGCTCGTACATGCTCAACCACTCCCTGCTTCAGTCCCTCGCTCTCAAAGTCTATTTTGATTCTGCCAAACTGATACATTAAATTAAATCAAGATTTTTTTCCATCTTTACTTAAAACTCTATTTCTTTCCCTTTGCATATGCAATCAAGATGCTGTGTGATCAGATTTCATGACCTCACTTGCCACACATGTCACAGTCACCATGCACTCCTAACACCACCAGGGAAGAGCCCTCTTGTGTTCCTACAGATACTCCCTCCCTTTCGTTTTCCTTTGATTAGAAACCTCTTGCCCCTCTGTCTTTTGTTCCTGTAACTCCTCATCCTGACCATCCCAGCTGGAATGCTGCTAAGGTGCTTCTGACCCCATCCCTTTCTTAAGTGGGGTTGGCCACTCACCACAGATAGATATTTAAATAATTTGGTTCAGGTTTTTTCAATTTTTTTCTTTTTCCCCTTGTTTTTAGAAGCTGAGATGATTACCTAGCTGTTAAGACTGCTTTTTGCTGGAAAGAACCCAGGTTCAGTTCCTAGCACCCACATTGAGTGGCTCACAACTACCTGTATCTCCAATATTTGGGTATCCTTCTTCTGTCCTCTGCAGACACCTGCATGCATGTGAAGCACACAAAACTCACACAGAAGCACCCCCACCCCTCAACCACTCACTTCAATTCATCAATCCCCCTTTTTAAAAAAATTCTGTGATACATTAACCATTTGAAGCTATAAATAGCCACAGAGGCTCATTACTGGCAACCATACCAACAAGATGTATGTAAAATATTTTCATCCCTGTTGGACAATGCTGTCCTGCATCGTTTCTGTATAACATTGATGGATGGCCTAAATGATATGTTTTGATGATTTTAGCTTCATTTGGCTGTGAGCTCCACAGGGGCTCAGCAGGGTTCACTCTAACTTCTTTATTCCTATGTAGCCATTCAGCAGTACTTGGTTTTGAAATTTGTCCAGCTGGCCTTTGCAGAAGAACCAACCACTACATAATTTTACCCATGTTCTCCTCAATATTCTAGTCACAAAAATACTAGTCCTTTCACCATGGTCACTTGGAAATACTTAAGCTTTCCATAAGGCCGGCATCCTACAGTCAACTGCCTACCTATGCAAGATGGATACTGACTAACTCTGACCTATAGGGGATGTATCACAATGTGCCTCCTGGATACACACCCTCGATTTATGACAACTCCAGTTAGGAGCAACTCTGTGCAAATTTTCAGGTGAAATACAGGATCCTTGGAGACCACAGTACACTACTCCTTCCAAGGCACTTACTCTGATAGTGCTCCCCAGTGTGTATCTTGCAAGTCGGTCTGCTTTCCCAGATTAATCTGCAAGAGGCTGGTGAGTAATGGAGGTGCTGTAGGTCTGGCTCACACTTCTACAGAGGCATTGGGAGCACTCCGGAGCTCCAGGACTGAGCAGTAGGCCTGTGGTTTCCTCCCTGTATTTGAACGAGTTTTTACAACTAAAGTGGTTCTGTCACTCTGGAATCCCCTTGGCTATTCAGTCCTTCTGATCTCTGTCAAAAGAATGCTGAGGAAAATGGGGCAGAGGATGAGTGAAGGTTTTTGTAGGGGGAGTGGAGTACTCTCAAGGGATAAGGGTGAACAATGGTCAGGTAGACTGTTGTGCCACTTGCATGTTAAAGAGGATTTCTACTCTTTCTAAAGTCTCCAGATAGCTTTCCTTGAGAGCATTTTCCTGTCCAGATGATTGGCAGGCTCATTTGATTCACTTTTATGAGAAAAAGGTGATGATGTCTCCTTGGTCTGACCAGAAAGCTTCCAGCCAGATCATAATCTCAGAAGGTTTAAATAGTGATATGTTAATGGCTTTCTAAGCAGTTCAGCGCCTCACATCACCACCATGTCCCATTCTTTTGACTGACCACCTTCTGCACTCAGGTTTTGTCTTTACATATTACTGGTCAGAAGAATCCATCCCCAGTGGCCTCCCAACCTGCTATTAGTTAACTAGCTAGCTAACAGCTCTGTAATTTTCATAAGGTAGAAATTAAAGAGCTTATTTTATTTACTGTATTATTAAAATACATCAGCCTCTTTACTAGCTTTATCTTTATTAAAATGATTAATTATGTTTGTGTGTGTATATGTACATGAGTGCCATGTTACGCATGGAACATCAGAGAACAACCTCTGAGATGATTCTATCCTTCTATCATGTGGATTCCAGGGGTCAAACTTGGGTCAGGAGGTTCACAAGCAAGCACCTTTACCCACAAGTCATGTGATTGTTTTGCTGATCATCAGAGAGCAAGAAGAAGGTGTGTCCATGGATTTAATTCCGTTTTCTCCTGACATGGTGTTTGACCATCCAGTATCCCAGTCACTGAGACAAGAGAATTTGAGTCACTTTTCCCTCTTCAAATTTGAGGGTTTTTTTCTTCATAACTGTGGGTGCACTGGGTGTCTCCAACTTTCAAGGTGAAACTTTGGCACATCAGTAGACAGATGGATTTAGAGAGGTATGCAAATCAAATATGTTTTGATATAAATTAAAGCCTTAGATGGAAGTATCCCCTAGACTACTGGGCTACCTTTTAGGGAGATTGGCTATTCTGTGTATAGCTTAAAAGAGTTCTTTCAGCATATGGAAATACATTTCTGAAGTTAAATTCATTTTATCAAGAGTCACACACAGGATCAAGTGTGTGAGAGGGAGATTGGATATCCTGTTGACCTTTAATATTGAAGCTTAATTTTCAGAGATTTTAAAGATGAAGTTTTAATAATATAAAATGAAAAAGTATTTTTGATCTATTGCTCCAATATTAACTCAACAAATGGGTCAGTTTCCTGTGTGTTAAGGTCATATGTTTCAGAGAATCTGTAATTTTGATTTTAGATAAGTGTCAGGCATATGAATTTGAAAATAATGGTTCTTATTTTATCTGCTTCAAGGTTCAAGCTGAGAAGTATGCCAGCATATGATTTGAATATTGACAGAGAATCTTGAAGCTATATAAAGGGTTTCTTTCTATTCTTTTACACACATGCCATGAAGACTACTGGATTTCAGAATGATATGGTAAAAGAATGCCAGGAGTTCAAGTTTTTAAGTCAAGGAAAAGAACAAATCACAGGAACAAACTGCCACAATTCATAGAGATTTGATTTCTTTCTCCAGAAATGAGGGCTATGACTTCCTGACTTTTGTAAAGCTCCATGGTGGTTTGTAGGAACATCATCATCATCACCACCACCATCATCAATTTGTGTGTGTTATGTATCTGTGTAGGTATGTGTGAGGGAGGCATGCTTCCACAGTGTGGAACATGTATGAAGGACAGAAATTAATATTGATATCTTTCTCTATTGCTCTCCTCACCATTTTGGCCAGTGAACCCCAGGGTTCTATTTGAATTTACCTCCCAAGCCCTGTGCCCAGAGACGCATGTTACCATGTCCTCCCTTTTGCTGTGGATCTAAACTCATGTCCCCATATCTGTGCAGACAACACTTTACCCACAGAGCCATCCCCTTAGCCCAGAACTCCCTTCGTGGGTCTTTCAATCTGTCACCCAGGCCCTAAGGACATAGACCTCTGGGTTCTGCAGACAGCTCTTTGGTTGTGATTTTGTACATGTTTCTTGACTTCTCTTAAACTGGAGAGGTGAAATGATAGGATATTCTGATAGCTGAACAAAAGATTTAATGCAGAGAATTTTGTAGCCTGTAGATGATTTTTAGAAGCAGATCTTTTCAGCTCAGTGTCCTCATTTACTATTCACCTGGATTCCTGAGGCAAACAGACCACCAGGAACTGAATGAGCTTTAAGAGAACTACTGGGAGGGGGGGAAGCAAAGGCTTCATATCTGCTCTAGGCTAAAATTGTTGGTTTAGTATCTCAATTTAAACAGGTTTTCCATTTGAAAAACATGCAAGTACTTCAGGTTTTGGATCTCTGTTTCCATTTTCTTGTAAAGTGCTCCTAGAAGTAGACGTTGGACAATGACACCATCTTGGTCTGTTAGGGTGATGGAACAGAAGGAGCTGGGTTGTGTACAAAAAACAAGTCACTTCTCCCAGTTCTGGAGGTTTTGGTGTCTGGTTCAGTCTCCGCTTCCAGGATGGCACCTGGCTGCTGTGTCTCTGGAGGGAAGATGCTGTGTTCACACATAGAGGAAAGGAGAAGAGGAAAAAGTGATGAAGATGACTTGGTTTCTCTTTGGTTTTTCAGGTGTGTGTGGCGGGGGGAGGAAGAGAATGCCATATATTCATATTTTGTATTGTTCTAAAAGACTTCCTCCAACAATGTCACTGGCCTCTTATTTATGTATCTATTGAGACCTTGGACAAGGACAAGGCATGTTCATCTATATGTAAATTCTCCTGTTGGTCACTCTCTCCGCATGCTTTTCTTAGCAGGAAAGGTGGCAAGGCACCATAGTGTAATAACCAATCTAAAACATCTTCATATCTTGATGACTGAGACAAACTTTGTCATTTTATGTTTAGTGGCACTGTTAATGTTGTTATAATTAAAGGCACTGGTAGTTTGGAGTTTCAGTGACATCTCTGTCAATATCATAAACTGGAACTCTGAACCGTTTCATTACATATTGTGTTCATCAAGGGAGCAGGGCCAGGTCCAGATTACATGGGCAGGAAAGTGAGGGTTTAGATTCATGTGTTCACATAGACAAATGTCACAGCCCAAGAGAATGCATTTTTCAGTTAAAAATTGTATAAACCTATTACATATCTCTTTTCTCCTAATGGTTAAAAATGTATTATGATACCAAGTAGCACATATATAAAATATGACTGGCAGCAGTATCTACTTGAAAGCATATAGGCCATTTTCCATCCATGCAATCAACCAACTATGAACTCAAGATAGTTATTTAATATTGCACCTGTGCTGGAGGGTACAGATGTTTTTCATGTTATTACTTCTTAAACAATCTGAGATAACAACTATTTACAAAGAATTTGCATTTTGCTAAGTGCTGTATATCATCTAAGGGTGATCTGAGGTACCCAGGGGGATATATACATATTGGATACAAATTTTATGTTATTGTTTTCTCAGATCCATCTATTGTGGATACTGAGGAATAACTGTGCTATATTCTATTATGAACATTTTCAAAGATGATCACATGTTTTTCAGATTGTGTTTATGATGTTTATGTTGACCTGATAATAAAAATATTTAAATTATCACTCATAAAAATCCACCTAGGTTGTTCAGCATAGACCATGTTTTGTACTATTAACTTGTGATAGTGTGATTACGGGGCTAGAGTGTTTCGGTATCTGCTGTTCTTGGTACATATTATGTCAACCTTCCTCAGGTTCATAGTCATCTAAAGTGCTGCCTATGCTGTCTGAAGGGTATATATTAAAGTCTAAGATGAGATTTCTGGGGGCTGAGGAAACAGTTCAGTTACTAACATGCTTACAGAATGACTGTGAGGGTCAGAGTTTGGATCCCGAGATCCCACAGAAATGCTGGGTGGAGGCCTGCCTGTGAATCCAGTCTCAGAAAGTGGAGATTGAGTATTCCCAAGGTAGTCAGGCTAATGAGTTTATACATGTCATCAAGCTCTGGGTTATATTGAGAGACCCTGCTTCAGTAAATAAAGTGAAAAGTCTTGGATTGGGTTGGGAGACCCTGGGTTGGGTGGGAGACCCTGCCTCCTGTGTAAGTAAATAAGGTGAAGAACTGATCACGGTTGACTCTGATTATTAACCTCAAGCCTTCCACACACATGTGTGCACATACACAAACATTCATCTACACATGAACACACACCCCACAACTCCCTCCACAAACACATGAAAAAGGAAAAAATGAAAAAGTGAAATAGAAAAATATGGAATACAATAAGGTATTATGAGAAATACATAAAGTCTTACAGTCATGAATGAAATAAGGAAGCTTCTTCTGCAAACTGGGTCCAGAGAAATAAGCAGAGGAAGGGGAGAATATTTCTTCCAAATATATGGCCGTTAGCTGACTGCTGTTCAAATCCATTCTTTGCCATCCAGGAGAAAGGCCACAAAATTAAGAGAGAAACCTCTCAGACCAGCAAGTTTACCCAAATTGAAGTTCACTTCAGGGAGATGTGTGTCTCTTTTGGAGGCATCATTGATGTTTATGTGAGATTCTGCAGAACTTACAAAGACAAACATTGTTGTCTTCTAACACCAGTGACCAGCAATATTAATGCTTACAAAAATGACTTCTTGGATGCAAGTGTGTTTTCCCAGTCTGATGGTGAAGCTGACATTTGTTGTGTCAGTATTGCTGATCGAGTAACATTGCCAAGTCATCCTTGCAATCTTCTTGTGGGTTTTAGATCTTAGCATGAAGTATGCATGTGCATGCACACACAGTGTTCTATAACATCTGTGACTTAGAGCCTCTGCAAATTATTTCATTCATTTAGAAATTTTATTATAACCACAGAAAAATTAAGAAGACACTTTGCAAACATGAGCAGTGCCATCTCCTGCACATTGATCGTCCACCTTGAATGATTCCTGTGAATGCTCAGATTTCATTTATTCCAGAACTGGGAAGAAGACATATGGTATTGATTTATGAATTTCAGGCAAATTCCATTCCTGAATGAATGCCACAAATGCAATTTGCTCATTAAGCTTGCAGACGATGGGGGCATTGGATTTGGCTTTGTGGCTTCTACCCCGCTGATCATGCTGTGTGTATGCACTGGAGGCTGAGAAGGCTCATTGCAGAGCGTGCCCCTGGTCTGTACACAGTGAGCAGGCATCTCTGTCTCTCTGTGGGGTAGTCCTGACACTGTCAGAAACCACAGTAACCACAGATATCAATTTCATGGTTACTGTGCCAGCAACCATATTGTTCTAGTAGTTCATAATATCTAATGCACTTACATCCATTTGTGGATCCATAGATCTCATTAATTCATTCACTCATTCATCCAACATTATTTGTTCTCTGAGGAGTTACTGTTTACCAGATAACTCAGACTCAGATAGATAGATAAATATAAATAAAGCATCAGATAGATAAATGGTGAGTGTTGGTCCTGTGACCTGCACTCATTTAACCAATCACCTCATTGTTTCTATAACAAATGATACTATTTCAAGAAACATCTTATAAGTATAGAGTTTTCATGGCTCTAAATTCTTAAATTGAAAGTTTAAAAAGATACACAATGAAAAATACTTTCTGTCATCATTCTTTCAAAAAGTTACTCAGTAACCTCCAAAGTAGCCAAAATTAGTTTTTTTTTACATCTTTCCAGCCACATTTCTGACTTGTTATTATATCCATGCACACATATATCTGTAAGTTTGTACATGTGAATTATGCATATTTTATTTTCTTCAATGACATGTATTGAATATACTATACTTTTTCTTTTTCACTTAATGCATCTTGAAAATCTCTTTACACTGAGATTAGCACCCCCCCCAGATTTATAGTATTTGATTATACTTAATGTCCTATGCATTTTAAGTCTTTATGAATATTTTTATTTTTATTAAATACAATATTGGAGTAAATGTGTTTGTGCATACTTTCTTTTTATATATAAATATAATCATGAGTTTAAAATTAATTAACTTTTCATGGCTATTGTAAAATATTTTTTGAATGACAGCCTGGCATTATTGATGCACATTGTGTTTGGGGCATCTCAGTCTCAAGTGTGAAGAGAGACACAGGTGTGTGTTTCTGTGTATGTATGTACCCTAGTTTGTACAAGGAACCAATAAAAGCAGAGTAACTCAGTGTGAGACACAAGTATAAACATGGGAAACAAAGAAATGGGAACCAGACTGGAGATAGTTCTGAAATCATTTTTAATTTAGAATCGTGTGGCTTTACTAGTTTTATATACTGTTACACTGCTATTTTAAATATATGTTTTTAAAAAGTTTAAGGCTTTATTTTTTAGGCTGATATTGGGAAGTAGAGTCTTTCCGAGTGAAATGTGAAAGTAAGAAGGTAGACAAGCTGGTAATGGCCTGTTGGGAATGAAGGCTTGTCACACAAATATGAGGACCTGAGTTCAATCCTCAACTCTTACCTAAAAAGCCAGGCTTGACTGCTTATATACTCATAACCCTAGTACTGTGTGTGTATTCTAGGGTCATGGAGACAGGAGGATTCCCTTGAGCTTGCTAGCTGCCAGTCAGGCTGCAATGGTGAGCCCCAGACTCAGCGAGAGAGCTTATCTCAAGGGAATGATGCACAGAGGAACAGAGCAAGGCACTAGGTATCCTTTGGTTTCTGAATGCAGGTACACATCATACATCACACACACACACACACACACACACACACGAAAGAGAGAGAGAGATCTGAGAGAGAAGGAGGGAGAAAGGAGAAGGCAGAGATTAAGATATTAGCAGGAGAGGGAAGATCAGAGCCCCAGAATATGAGAATGTTCCTCTCCATACTCCCTTGACTGACGAATTGGCTGGCCACACATCAAAGACAAAGGTTGTCGACAGCAAGGACTCATGGGCTTTGGAAAAATGGGGAGGGAAACAAAAGTGTGGCTTGGCTCATGTTTCTGAAGGGTTTTTGGCTCTCTTTGTATCTACAAAAGAACTCAAAGAGGCTGTTGTGCAAATGCCACAGTTCTGAGTTTCTGGGCTCTGTTTGTAGAGGGAATTTGCTATGTCCTTCTTTGTCATATTTCCCCTATTAGTACTGAATAAGACATCTTTGAATCCTTTGAACTCTTAAATTTGTATTTCCTTCCATATGACTGCATGGATTGGACTTGGCTCAGCAAATTATCATCAGTTTGATTTGAGATAAGACACTATGATTCTCCCATGATGAGATATAATTCTTGCCAAATCAGGTGGTAGCTGTGAGAAGCATTATGTTCCAAGGCCCAACTTGACCCCTTGACCCCTCCACTGCTTGTGTTCCCAGGTGAACTTTCACTGGAGTATACCTATAGCCTTCACTGCATATTGTCCAGGAGCTAAATGCATATGGTAAATACCCTTTGCCCTACAAAACTGAAATAGTTGGTTGAGCCTGAATTAAATGAGATAAAACAGATAAATTTAGGCCACATGTATTTATTGGCTGTTGTTTTGAGACACTGCAAAGAGAAAGGCAGACAGAAATACAAATAGAATCCCTTGATTTATGAAGCATACAGTCCTAGAGACAATTGTGAAAGCAAATAAAACAGACATGAAGTATTTTAGGTCTTTGAGTGATATGGTCATAGGGTGACTAGTCTTGATGGTGTTTGATACAGCCAGGAACAGGAACAGTCAGTTGAATAATTGCTGCTATCAGATTGACCTGTGGGGTATTTTCATGTCAGCTGTTAGATAGAAGAGAGCTTAGCCTGCTGAAGGCATGTCATCTGGGCAAGTGGTCCTAGATTATATAAAGAACATAACTGAGCAAGCCAGAAGGAGCAAGCCAGTGAGCAGCATTCCTCCATTATTTCAATTCTAGCTCCTGCTTCCTTTGACCCTTTGACAATGAGTGTAAGCTGTAAGGTAAGTAAACCCTTTCTTCCCCAAGTTGATTTTGGTCAGTGTTTTTATTATAACAGAGAAGCAAAGGGGTGTGTGTGTGTGTGTGTGTGTGTGTGTGTGTGTGTGTGTGTGTGTGTGAATGTGCAGGGAGTGAGGTGGGGTAAGGTTTAAATTGGGGTGATAAGGGACTCCGCCTTCTAAAAGAGTAACATTTATACAATGTCTAGAGGAAATAGAGAAACGAGGACACATGTGAAAATAAAGAATGGTACAGACACAGCGGCTGAGGTGGGAGTGTGTGTGCAGTGCTGGAAGAGCAGATGGTAGGCAAGCAGACCTGCCTGCAGCAGTGTATGTGGTGGGAGCCTCTGAAGGCTGTCTGTGGGGAGGGATTTCCTCAGCCATTGAGAGGATGTTGCTTTTTGTTTTATGCGAGAGCTGGGACACTGGAGGACTCTGAGTGGGCAGCTCACATACTTCAGATTACATCTTTAAACACCATTTTAAAGATAAATATTTTGAAAACACCATTTGCTCCTAAAAAGTTACAGTGGAGACTAAGACTACCCCCAGTGGCCATGCAGCACTTGTGACTGCTTGACCAAGCTTGTGGTGATGGAGGTGGCCAGCAGGAGTCAGGCATGCCATAGACTATAAAAGTAAATACAGGGTTTCTTGACAAATGAAGAATGCATTGGGAAAGAGGGAATCGGGATTGATGTTGAAACTTCGATTTGGTCAACAGGAGGAATGAGATGACCATCACTGTATGAGGAAATGGGGGCAGGGGTGCTCTCTGAGGTGAGAGTGGACATCTATTAGACATCTATCTGGGAATAAACATGCAAGGATTGACAATGTTTGCCTTGTAGTAAATGCTCAATGTACTTTAGTAGTCTTTATCATCATGACTGATGCTCATGCCGAGGACTTCTTCAGTCAGTGTTTTTTTTAAAGCTTACTATGTGTCAGCATTAGATCTAAAATGATATATTCCTGCCTGTGACATCCTAGAGTCAAAGGTAAATGCCTAGAGTGTGGCTTTAGTAGATCATGGGTTGCCAAGGTCCAGGTTGTAAATTTGCTTTTGACATTTGCCATTTAAAGATGATACAATCTTTATATATTTTTGTGTATGGTAGTGTATGTGTGTGTGTATGTATGTATGCAGAGATTGCATACATGTGTATGTTCATGCATCTGTGTGTGAGTAGATGAGGGTGTGCAGAGGTCAGAAGACAGCCTTGAGTGTCAGTCTTTGCCTTCCATCTTGTTTAAAAGAAGAAAAAAGGGAAATGCTATAAGATGATGCTTTGTAGAGAATATTGGTACCAATAGTTTCTGGTTCCCCACTGGCTCTTTGATCCATGGGCATCCAGGGCTCGCTCTCTCTCTCTCTCTCTCTCTCTCTCTCTCTCTCTCTCTCTCTCTCCTCTCACTCTCCCCCCTGCCCTTCCCTCCCCTCCCCTTCCCACCTTTCCTTTATATGTGGGAACCCTGAAATTATATATATACACTACCTATTTCACCTGGCTTTGTGTAGGTTCTGGGAGTCTGAACTTAGCTCCTTATGCTTGAATGGCAAATGTTTTATCCCCTGAACTGTCTTTCCAGTCCCTTAATCTCTCTATATTCTTGTCTTTGTCTACGAACTAGGGGCATCAACTTTATTTGCATAGTGCTGCTTGGCATTCAGTGCACATTAGCTCTTAGTATAAAAGAGTCTATAACATCATTTATTAGTTTCACAAACATTTGCTGGCAACACACTGCATGCCAGGAACTTCAGCAGCATTGAAGATGTAGTGTATACATCATAGAAAAAGATCCCATTTTCAAGAGCTTAGCAGGGCTGGAAGAAGAGCAGATGGCAATGTATGCAGATGTGAAGAGAACTGAGAATTATATAGACAGAGAAAATGCTCATAGTCTAGAGCAGCAATGACCAGGAGAAACATCACATGAAGCCACACTCAGGAACCATGGGGGCAGCTTCAGATTCCTAGAAGCCACATTATGAAAGTAAAATAAAATCAGAGAAATTAACTTTAATAACATTTTTAATCAAGTGCAGCCAAAATATTTTCATTTGAACATGTGAGAATTGTAAAAGCGACTTATAAAATAGCATTTACATTTTTCCTCTCTAAGTCTTTACAAATCCCACGAGTGTTTTATTAAGGGGCTCAATTAGTGTTGCTGGAGACACTCACCAGGTAAAGATCCATGTGACTGATGCTTGGTGTGTTGGCCATTATGTGTCTCAAGTGACTCAGGGTATGCTTACCAACTAAACTATCTCTTCAGTCTTTAAAACTAAAGAGTTTTATTTATTCCAGACACACTACCAAACATGCATGCATGCACACAAAAGTTAAATTGTTTTTCTTCATTTCACTGAGCTCTGTTATGGAAATGACTCTTGTAGGCAGAGTGAGTCACCTACACAAAGGCTGGTGATCCATAGAAGCATGGTTATAGGGCAGAAGACTGAGATGTCTAGAGAGTTATGTGCATAGGTGAGGAGGTGCCAGAGCTGTTTTGGTGCTGTGCAAGGCTGCTGGGAGAATTGCCATACATTGCTGTATGTGATGGGGGATTAGCAAAGCAAAAGAGGGTGTCCAGTCTGCTGGTAAGCTCCTCTCATCCACTTCCTCTTCCTTCTTGCCTTTCGCACACTTGAAGTGAGAACAAATGAACGATTTTGAAGTGAGATGGTGACATGGACATTTATCACAGACCAGAATAGTCTCCTCTCTGTCCTTTCCATTTTCTCTAATTAAATTCTGTAAGTTGGAGGCATATGCCGGTAAAGGGCAAGCTTTAATCACAGAGAGAAATTTCCTTCAGGACAGACTGCATGCCAACTTTTCTTGACCCCAGCAGCCTCCTCTGCAGGAGACAAGCACTGCCTAGAGCCAATCCATTGAGAACTGTCCACTTATACGGAGATCTGAAACTGTCTCTGGGAACTCTCTGGCAACACGGGGATGCTCTTAAAATGTCTGAGTTGTGCTTTCTTTTGTTTTCATTCTTTATTAATTCCTCATAAAACTCCCTGGAAAAGAGCCTGTCTGATAAACAGAGTGACTTGGTTTTCTTCTGTGGGAGGGTCCTTTTTCCTCTGTCTTAGACAGCAAGAGCTGCGACCGGGACTGGTCAACTCTCTGCCCATGCCCAGGAGTCAAGTCACATTCTCTATTTGATTCTATAATACATGCATGTAGAATGACATATATTTAAAATTTTTCCTTTGGTTTTATATGTATGAGTATTTCCCTGCATATATGTCTGTGCACCATAGTGTTCAGTAACTGTAGAGGCTAGAAGAGGGCATGTGGTCCCCTGGGACTAGAGTTACAGATGATTGTGAGCTGCTTTGTGGGTTCTGGGAATAAAACTGTGGTCCTCTGGAAGAGCAGCCAGTGCTCTTAACTGATGAGCCATTTCTCCAGTCTCCTACTTGTAGCTCTCTCTCTCTCTCTCTCTCTCTCTATCTATCTATCTATCTATCTCTATATCTATCTACCTAGCTCCCTATATATCTCTACCTATAGATATAGATATGAAGAGAAAGAGAATGAGCCAATTTTAAACCTTGCACAGATTTTAGTTTAATAGATTTTTAAAAAGCAAATAAGCCATTTCTTGTTAAATTTCTGATGCTGGTTATGGGTGTTTTGTGCTTATCTCATTGAATCAACCAAAGTTGTAAACTTCAAACTTTGTCCAAGTCTAAAATCTCCATGTATAGTAATGACTAACTAGAAAAGTGAAAAATATGTTGAAAACCGGGAGAGATGTGTTAGGGAGCTTTCACAGTGGGCTTGCATCACACCCCCGGGCCTCATTTCAGAGCTCTGATATGTGACCCATACATCCTCTCTGTTCTTGGCTTCTTTGTCCTCAAATCACCCTGGGGGTCTTTGGTGTGATTGGAAGTGATTGCCAGGATTTATGTGCTAGATCACTGTGCTAGAATGACTTTCTGCCCAGGCACTGGGAACATAGCATGCCTTCAAGTGCAGTTTCTTGATTCTACTTTGTGCCTCTGGAGTTGAGAGAGAGCAACTGTTCAAATGGGAATGAGCAGTGGGCTCAGCGTAACTGGATCAGCATCTCTGTCCACTGTGCCCCATAAGACAAGGACAGAGTAGCATTGTGACCAAAGTCATGGTTATAATTGTGCTCCAAGAAGTCAGCTCAGCTCCCTGTCTTGAAGAAGCTAACTAAAATAGTCAAATTAATAGTAGAATAGAGGAGAGAGAGAGAGAGAGAGAGAGAGAGAGAGAGAGAGAGAGAGAGAGAGATGCAGATGCACACATCTAAGCAGTCCTAGCCAAGGTGTTTTGCTCATCATTGACCCATCATTATAAAGGATTCCACTCTGGCTGGCCTGTCTTTAGTTCTCCCAGCCTGAGATTTCTGGGGAACAATCAATTTCTTGAGACCCACTGTTTTAATATTCTGTTAGCTAAAGTGTCTCTTAGATTATATTCATTTCTGCCATTTGCAGCATCTATGTCCAAAGACCACAATGCTACCACACTTAGGCTGCTTTCTACAGTTCAGAGCAGAGCGGAGCACCCACATTTGCTAGCTTATTAATAATCCTTACCTTGACTACAGGAGCTGGTAGCACCTCCTCCCAGTGTGAGGAAGTTCCTACACTTCTTCAAGGTTAACAGTGTTGAATTAACGACTTAGCACCATGACCTTGACCAAATGGCCTATTTCCTGCAGGCTCACACTGGCTTGTGTTTAAAATGGGACTAAGGATAGGTCATTTTAGAGCTGCTGTATTCAATAAGTGTGGTGGTGCTTGGTACATAATAGGTGTTATATACACATCATTGATGCTTTCTTACTAATGTGTTTAACTCATTCGTGTTTGTGCACCAAGTACTTCCTCTGACCAAGAGATGCAGCCCAAACAAATCAAATAGAAAAGTGGCATCTATTTGTCAGCATGGGGAGGACGGGGCACATGAGCTCCCAGCCCTAGCTAAGAGACTACTGAGAGATGGCAGCTGCTGGGGGAGTTAGAGTCTGTGTTCTTGAAGGACTGCAGTTTGCATTTCCTGATTATTAAAACTTGTCATTTATTCTCAGACCAAACCAGAACAACTCACTTCTATCAGCCCGGCCACACACCACAAATGTTCCATAGCCTCCCCAGTCAGCACTATTACCTGGATATCACGTGTCTATTAGTGACATTTTAAATTCATATATAACATCTGGCATGTCTTTGTGTTGTCCCTGGGTGTATCCAAGAGGATGTACCTGGAAGGGGAGCATCCTGGGGCTATGAGCCAAAAAGCCACATTAATTAAATTTCTGCTACATTTAGGTTCACACAATTCCTAGCAAGTAAAATAACACAAAGGGTTGGTAACTGACCTTCATGGAGCATATGTGATCTGCCAAACATTGTGCTAAATGATTTGTGTTTATTATTTCATGTTAGTTGCTGCCACAAAGGTGTTGTTTATGCTTGCAACACTATTTCTGTTACAAATGAGAAGTCTGAGGCTAAACCATTATAGGTAATTCCCATCTCATGACTTCTAATCTTGAGCAAGGTGTATGTTTATTTTTTCATAACAAATTCATGCCACAAGGGTAAGTAAAATTGAATGAAACTATAAGGCAAGCAAACAAACCCACACTGAAGCTTCTAGAACTGCAGAGAACTGTTTTTTAGCTCTGGAGAAGCCAAGAAGTAGAGTCAAGAGCACAGATGTTTGTTACAGGCTCTTGTCACCAGCCTCCACACAGCTCAGCATCTATAGTTCACAATTGCCTCCAGGGTCAGCAGAGCAAATCTTATGATTCATCAGATTGTGGACCAGTTACCCAGCAGTAGGAATGAGCTCACTGCTTCTGCCTCACCTTCGGTTACATCACTGGCAAACCTTTTATTCCAGTCGGAATCATCATTCAGTATAGAAGAAAATGGCATTTTGTTTTAGAGAAGCTGTGCTGAAATTCCTAGGTGGGTTACTTAGTCTCAGGACCTCCCTTCCATGTGGTACTAATGACCACAATCCTTAACCAGTTGGGCTGTTGTGAGTAGTTTAGAAACTGAAGGATGATTAACAAAGTGCCACATGTGATACTACATTTAAGTGATTAACTCCTTGGTAGTTGCTCAGAAATGAGATGTGGTTGTTGAAGACTTTACTCTAAACAATCAAAAGCTCAAACATTTTAGGATTATTACCTAATGCAAATGTAAGAAGAGGGCTGGAACGGATTGCAATGAAGTCCTGCCCCATGGCAGCAAAGCAGGTGCTTCTCACACTGGCAATCTCCTGTGCTCAGTCTGGTCAGTTTGTCTAGTTTTGAAAAGCAAAAGTGGACACTTGGTTTTATGTGGAAATTTATTTAAACCTTTCTTAATGTTCTGGGGGCCAAAGAAACCCAAACATCCACTGGGAGGGGACTGTCTACCAATACCTGACCCTTTGATTTGTTCAGTGACTTGTGGCAAGGAGGTTGATGATAATTCAGAAGTGAGCTGTGCAAGGTTGGAAAAATGCTTGTCAAAGGAGGAAGGAAATGGGAATAACTATGGAAGTTGGAGAGAAGTGAACTGTAAATCGATTATTAGTTTCCAGATGTGTAGAGGGACTTTAAGTATCTGAAGATCCTTGTCTTCTTGAGAATATTACAAAGAGAATGGACATGAAATATGGTAACATTTTGAAGAAACATGAGAAGGAATCACTCCATTTTAGGTGAAGCCCTTATTTTGTAAAGCTAATTTTTTTCAAATGTGGGCAGGTGAAGATAGAAGGTTGGTTGGCCTAGGTTTAGATGACCTTGCAGTGACTCCGTCCCAACTAGGATTTTGCAGTTGGAACTGCTTACTCCTCTGCTGCTGGCAGCTCTTTGTATTTGCTCTTCCCTGCAAGGGAGACGATGGCAGTCAGTGTGGGTGCTGATCGAATGAGAGGATTGCTTTTCCCCCTTGTCTGCTGGACTGTTCCGGGGCTTGAACACCTGACTTGGACTGCACGTCTCCTGGTGGCGTTTCTCCTGGGAAGTCATGTCTTCTGGCTTGACAGATGTTAACGTGACATTTCTCTTCTCTTTCATTATTATGAATAATTCTGTGATAGGCATGAGAATTCACCCTTTCCACTGTCAGAAGCCGTCAAGTGCTTCTAATAGTCCTTAGTCCTGGCTTCTATTACAGAGCAGGAATTCCAAGGATTTCAGAAATGGCAGCCCAACCTTTTCATGCTAACTTGGGTTCAGGTATACTTGAAAAAAAGTCAAAGCTTAAGAGAGTCTTAAATATTCTTTTTCCCTTTACCAAAGAATTTCAAGTTATTTAAAAATATGTGCAGGGTTGCCTGGTAACCATAGTGTCATAGGTTTCTGTGAGAAGTTTTAGGTTTTCTTTGCTACTGAAATGGGGTCAGGAAAGGAGACAAGGTTCCTATGAAAATGAATGAGCAATCAAATGTCTTTCTGGGACTGGAGGTCACCTAAAACTGCTGTTATAATAGGATGGCTGATATGAGGTCCCTGTCTGTAGCAAGAAGGAGTGTGGTCCAGAGTTCCTGTGCTTTGCTCTGCTGAATGTTTGAAGAAATCTAAAAAAAAAACCCAACCCAACCTCCCTCCCTTCCTTCCTCCCTCTCTTCTTCCCTCTCTCTGTTCCCATCTCTCTCTTTTTCTATTTATTTATTTATTTTAGAATTAATTATTTTATTTCATGTTCGAGTGTGTTCCTGCGTGAGCAGATTTGTACTGCATGCCTGGTCCTAGGGCGGTCAAATAGGGCATCAAATGTCCTAGAACTGTGGTTATGCACAGTCGTAAGCACTAGGAAATAAACTAGGATTTCCTGAAAGGACTATCTTTCCAGGGGCTACCACTTTCTTAAAAATCACAAACCACAAGATGTTCTATAGGTGTAATTTCAGGCTCTGAATTTTGGATTAATTATTATTGATTTGCTTTCTTTTTCTTTTTTTCTTCTATTTTCTTTTTCTTTTTTTTTTTTTTTTGTGACAGTCTTATTCTGTTTCCTGAGGGTAGCTTGGAATTCTCTATATAGCTCATTATGGCCTTGAACCCAGTGTAATCCCCCTGCTTCAGCCTTCAGAGGACTGAGATTAGAGGCAGGAGCTACAACACCCAACTTGTTTCCCTAAAATGTTCCTCCCAAAGTGACTCAGTCTTCAAGAAAGAAGGGGCAATGAACCTTGAATATCCTACAGTTTTTTGTTTTCTTTTTACAAAGTAGCTTTCCAGAGCCTGGCTGATCTAGGCAATTTTAGGCATGCCCTGGGCACAGCATGTTTCAGGGAAAGCCAACTGCTGTCTCAGAGGGGAAAGCCTCACGCTTCCGGGAAGATGCTCTCTGAGTCTCTATTGTGGATGCCTTGCTTGTTCAGCCCTTGGAGTCTTGTGTTGTCACTCATGCTGGCATTCTACCCAGGTGATGTCTCCTCACACCCACTGGGAACAGACTGCTTTGATATTTCATGATTAACCTTCATCTGCAATTAATGTGTAGCTCATTCTCACTGTGGAGACTAAAATAATATAATAAATGACAAGGCTGATACTTCTCATTATACCCTTTAGCTTCTGTTCCCCCTGGTGGTCATGCCTGCTGTCGGTTTACTTAATGTATTTACAGAGGGTGTTTAAGGATTCATAGAACTGCATATATCCTTAGAAATGCAATCATTTGGACTATGTATTCTTTTTATCTGTTTAGAGACAGGATCTTATTATGTAGCCCAGGGTGGTATAGAATGTGTAATCCTGCCTTAGATTCCTGTGTGCTAGTATTACAACTGACATCACCACTTCTGTGCATTCTTTTTGTAAGGGACATCTTTTATAGAATAGAATGTTCCAGAAGAATTTTTGCTTTGATTTGTGGGGTTTTTTTCTTTTTACTTACATATAGAAATTGCATGTATACCTTTATATTAGGGTAACTACTGCATTATTGTGGTAGAAAAAAATTCAAAGCAATGCATAAGTCCATGTCCCAGTTAGTTCTAATTGTCAGTTGGACTAAGTCTAGAGTCATCTGAGAGGAAATCCTTGATAGAGAATTGAAGAACTGTCTGCATCAGATTGGCCTACAGGCACGTCTAGGGCTATTTTCTTGATCACTCCTTAATGTAGGTTTGCCTAGCCCACTTGTGAGTGGTGCCACCCTTAAGTAGGTGGTCTTGAGTTATATAAGAAAGCTATTTAGGCATGAGCTTGTGTACAAAAAAGAAAGTAGCGTTTCTCTGTGGTGTATATTTGCCCTGCCTTGAGTCCTTCCCTTGAGTTGCTGCCTTGTGCTCTTGCCTTGACTTCTCTCAATGGTAGACTCTTCCCTAGATATGTAAGCCAAATAAAACCCTTTCTCGGCTACACTGCTCTTGGTCATGTTTGTCACAGAATCAGAAAAGCATCTATTAAAGAGGAGTCCTTAAGTTACAGTCAACTAAGCCAACATCGAGGTAGTTCCAGGAAACTTGTTTTCTTGCATTTTCAATGTGCTAGAAGCCACCTTTCTCTTTCCTGGCTCTCGATCCAGTTCTCTTCTTGCCATAGCTCCATGATTTTCCACAGTCAGGTATCTTTTACTCATTTTGTTTCTCTCCTCTATTTAAGAGCACTTGTGGTTAAGGGTAGACCTGGACAGACAACCCTGGACAATCTCCACTCCAAGACCCTTAACCTAATCCCACCCTCAGGGCATCCTTAATCATTGTCATTGCAAGACACAGATCTTGTTACAAGTCAACAAGTCTGAGCCAGATATAAATTGACCATTTCCCAGGAACAGACTCAAGCCATCTTGAAGGCTACATTCCATTGTTGACCCTCTCTGATAGGATCCTTGGCATCAGGGTTGTAGAAGGAACCTAGCTGTCTATTAAGCTAATCATTCAAAAATTTACCTAAGTTGTCACAAAGATTTAGGTCAGATGCAGGGGTGGATGATAAATGGCTATTAAGGGACTAATATGCCCCAAAGTAATTTTGGCTTTAGATCTGCAACACTCCAACTCTTCACAGTCATGAGGTTCAAGTCAGCCAGTCCGTCGGCACAATATTCAACACAAAAATGGCTTTTCCAGGGAATTTTGGTTTATAGTAGATAAAGTTCTATCTCCATCTTTTCCAGGATTAGAATGTGGATGCCTTTGAAGAGAACCTTTTCTTGCCCATAACCACATACCACATTCATGACTCAACTGTCCTTTGAGATCTTGTCATCCAAAGTCTCCTGCCAATTTCATTTCAGAGGCCAATTTATGAAGTTGTAAGCATGTATTATCTCTTGATTAATTCAGTTCAGAAAGTTAATTTCCTCACTAAGGAAAACAATCATTTCTTCTATTGATTGCCAGCAAACAATGCTGAGTATCAAAAAAAGGATATGTGCAGTGAGTTGAACATGAACATCATGAACACCTCCGGGGGAGACCCTACCTGCTTCAAACCCAGGCTAGCCCTGAGGATAACTTGGACTGCTCCTAGCCAGCTTGGTTTGTCCGAACAGGTTTGATGCAGTCCCATGGTGCTGAAGTATTTGGAGACTGCTTTGGCTGGCAACAGCTGCTGACATAACCCTTCTTCCTGACTCTCCTTATTGCTCACTCTTCCCATGGACAGGAAAAGCATAAAGAGATGTGAATGTCACAGTAGAATGGTCACTTGCAGAGTGTCATGCACCAGTAGGTTAAAGATGACATCATCTCATCTTGGGGTACAGCTCTCATCCTTCATTTCTCTGTGTGTGATCCTTTAAGCGGGTAGAAGTAGATGTGCTTATATAATCCTGTTAGAGCAAGAAGAGGAGCTGCATTTAAATATTCATGCAGGGCACCATTGTCAGCCACAAATACATATTTCATTTCAGTAGGAATATCTATGAACGTGGTTGTGATGCGGGGGCTGGTTTTGTTCAAATTGGGATTCTAATTCAGTCCTAAGAAGAACTGAGCAGCGTTGTTTCAATGTTCGCCTCTTAGGGGATAGTACGGGTGTGTTCTGCAGCTCTGTCTTATTTATAGAGGTCTTTGCAGCAGATGGAGAGACACCAGTAAGGGAAGGAGCTGGTTTAAATTTAACCCTTTGGAAACACTCAGCTTCACTAGACATGGTCTGATTTTCTTGCATCTTATAGAGAATGAGCAGTTGCTTTGGAGTCTGACCTTGCTTTTGTAACATTCTTGTTAAAGCGTTCTTTGTCCTCACAAAAAATTTAGGTCCCTCCAAGAGATGAGATTATATCTGATGAAGATGATTTGATGTTGGATGTCTGTTCACACTGACTTAAGATGTAACTGAGCTCTAAATGATGAGAGCATTAACATAGCTATGTATTTATATTATTAGTATTGAAACAGGGTCTATCTCACATAGCCCAAGCCATGATATATCTCAGGCTGGCCTTGAATTTATAATCCTCCTGATTCAGTTTCCTGAGCATTGAAAGTGAGCCTCCGGTCCACATCATTAACAATGATGTCTTTTGTGTTCTTGCATCTTTCTGTTCCCCCACTTTTCCTCAGAGTTTCTTCTATTTCCCCCAGTTCTCTCCTTGAAAGCCTCTCTTCTTCTCAAACTTCTTGAAGCTGCCCTTACAGTTCTTTCTCTCTCTCTCTTTTTTTTTTTTTTTTAGGCACATGCATATGCTTTTAATTTCTTCATAAACTGTTACATACCTATTTGTTTTCAGAGGAGAAAGCTAAAATTAACTTGGAATATAACAAGAGATTGTTTAAATATGTTTCCCCACAAAGCCTTACCCATTGTTTATGAAGACTATTAAGCCGAGAACTTATTATCTATTCTGTTAAAAAAAAAAAAAACTGACCCAAATACTAGTTTTCCAAATTCTTCATACTTGAGAATTCTAAAGCAATATCATGGTGTATAACATCCCTAAAGAATGAGAAGCATGCACTTGATTAAAATATGACTTCCCACCCATATTCATTGTCTGCCCATGAGTTTAAAGACTGGCATCCTAACCCTTGTCATTACTTGTTAGCATGTATTAACTTCCTTGGGCTAACCTGGCCTCAATTTCTTAACTTGAAATAATAGGTAAGAAGTATAGACTCTGACAGGTATCAAATATTATTTTGTATATGCACAAAATGGTTGGTGTTCGGGCATGGTTTAGGTAATATAAGAGAAAATATCTCAGCTTCTGTGTAGTTACATAGGCTTAGGCTAAATTCTGACTTCCTCATTCAGAAGCCTCTATGGGAATGTAGGCATTCATTTTGTATATCTAAGCTTTAATCTCCTTGTTGGTAAAACAGAACAATCATAACATTCCCTGTACAGGATTGAGGATATGGGGTTAACATTGAGATGCCCTGGTGGTCCAGATGGCTCTGTAATAGATGTAATTCATCCCTCTGCCCCCAGAGCATATGCTACAATCCTATCATCAAGGTGATGGTGCTGGGAGATGGGGCTCTTAGGTGGTTGTAGGAGCAGAGAGCCCTTAGAAACCACATGGCAGCCCTCGTGAAGGAGACCTAGGGACTTCTTACATGTGTCAACACTTCCCACTCCTCAGAGCTATAAGAATTAAATGATGCTGCTTGAAAGCAACTCAGTCTGTGGCATATGGCATGGCAGCCAGAGGAAAAGAAAAGACCTCCTCCCAGATCTTTGTATGTACCAGGTCCTCCATTAAGCTGTCCCTGTGACTGTCTTACTGATTATTCTCAGTGTCCCTCTGTAATGGCTATAACTAGAATCCCTCTTTGCCATGAGGAATTTGGGATCTAGTTCAAGTTTACCCAGGTAGGAATCAAAATACCTAGGTCTCCAATGTAACTTGTTAGATTGTCAGAGTGTTAGGTGTTAGTGAGTGCTTTTGTTGGTCTCTTGTATGTTCTGTGATATTTTATTTGTATTCTGAGATATAAAGCTTGCTTGAAGTCAGAGGATAGAGCCAGCCACTAGTTAACAATAGAGGTCTAGAGGTCTGTATAGACAGGAGACAGGAAGTGATGAGGTGGAGTGAAGAAATAGGCCCCATTTTGTATGGAGGAATTGAGGAAGAGGCAGGAAACTGGTGGCTGCTCCCCTGCTTTTCTGGTTTTTATTGATAAGATTAATTAGATTTATACTGTAACCTTCATTCTCTTGTATCAAAGAGATGGATGTTATGACAACTAAAAAAAGATACAATTGTAGTAGGATTTGTCCCTCCTACTGGTTTAATAAAAAGCTGATTGGCCAGAAGGCAGACAGGAAGTGTGGGTGGGGCTACCAGACTAAGAAAACTCTGGGAACAAGAAGAGCAGAGCAGAGACACCCAAGAGACACCCAAGAGACAGCAGGAGAGATGATAGCAAACTCGGAGGAAAGAAGACAACCATGCTGCTCTGAGAAAAGATACCAAGCCACATGACTAAACAGATTAATGGAAGTAGGTTAAGATGAAAGAGCTAGCAGTATGTCTGAGCCATAGGTCAAACAGCATGAAATTGATATAAGCCTTTGTGTGATTATTTAGTGTTAAGCAGCAATAGGTCCAAGCCTCGGGGCTAGGCCAGAAGGCCACACCAGAAAGTTCTTACTACATACAATGGCGTCAACGGTGAGAAGGCTCAGTGTAAAAGGCCTCTAAGCCTGACAATGTGACTTCAATCCTCGGACTCACATGGCAAAGGAGAGAACTAACTTCCCCAGGTTTTTCTCTGGTCTCCACATGAATGCTGTGGTGCCCTCAAGTGAATAAATATAATAATTCTTTGGACAAAGATACAATGTATAATTGGATGTTTAGTGCCCGTTTTACAGTAAATGTTGAAAAAAATATTAGACATTTATGACATTTGATTTATGCCGCTTTTTACCTATAAATCATAATTTTTAACTGATTCTGTTTCCAATATTGTCTTTGACATTTAAAAAATCCAGAATTTATGAAATGATCCATTCTTTTCTGTATGGATACAAAATTTACTGGTTATTATTTTACAAAGATAAGGGAATACTCTTATAGCATTCTCAGAAATTAGAAATACACTCCTTGTGTGGGTCAGAGCTCAAGTTTGAGTGTGACCCTGCTAGCAGATTTTTTTTAAATAACTAGTTTTCACTTTAAATAGATGTCATTAAGTCTGCAACACTCTTGTAGGATTCAAATAAATGATGGGTTTGTAACCATATTTGAAAATTTATCTCTATGCTGTGAAATAACCAGTTTTCATTTTTCTTCTGAATGAATACTTGCTTTATCTTCAAGGAGATGTGACACCTCCAAAATTGCAGATTATCTGTGGCCAGTATGACCTGGAGCTTTCAGTAACATCCTATTTCATCTTCAAAAGAGATAGTCTTGTTGAACATTTTTGTCTTGGATAGCATGCTCACACTAGTGTGGTTGGTACATAGACCTGCCCACTGAAGCTGCTTGGCTCATCCCATCATGTAGATTTGAGATCTTATTTCTGTTTGTATGTCATTAAGCCTCTCCTCTTCTGACACAGTTGTTTAGACATCTGTGGAATTCCCAGCCCACCTCCTCGAGCACGTATGTCCTTCCCATCTCAGCCAAGGGCAACTCTTCACTGCTGCTCTAGGTCACGGCTTCCTAAACTGTCACTTGCATTATTGAACGTTGGCTTGGCTTGTTCTCTTGCCCCCACTACTCAGTTTTGGTCAAGATAATTTTTGAAACCACTGGAGTCCAGACACCTGTCCAAGGTGACATACATTTTGCAACATATTTAGAGTGATATGTGGGGTCTGCAGGCAGCCTCTGATGGGCCTGTGGCTCCTCCTTTGGGCTCTCTCCCACACCACTCCACTTGTGGTCAGTATGACCTCTTCCTAATCATGGCAGTTACACTTTGCCTCTGGTGCCTTGTTCTAACATTTTCTCCTGTTTACAGCTGAGTTTTCTCCTTCTATTATCTGGCTTCCTGATTCAATAATGTCAGCAGAGAACCTCCATATATACTATCTGAAACGGTGTGTGATCCCTTTCATGACTCTTATTCTCTGTCATCTGACCTCATGTCACTAATCATCAGTTGTGGCCTATTTAAGCACATAAATTCTGATGATAAACACATCCTGAATTGTAGCAGTTGAACCATCTAAATCACCTGAAGCTCCAGCAAGCATATTAGTTCTTTTCTGATGCCAACCCCTGGGTTCCCCAGCAGATCTTGCAAATAAAGAGTTCTGTCCATCTTATATCAGATGGCAACACCAATGGGACTTCCAGGCTGCCCATGATACTGTTCAGCTTCCTTTATACTTAGGAGCATCTCTTGTGCTGTAGGATAATCTTTCTGAGTCCTGTGAATATGTGTTGCTACCATTGGCTAATAGTGAAGTTGTTTTGGTTTATGGTAAAACAGCTTACAGCCAGGCTGGAAATCCAAGCAGAGAGAAGGAGAAGAAAGGTGGGGTCAGGGAGATTCTGCCAGCTGCCAAGGGAGCAAGATGTAACAGATCACAGGTAAGCCACAAGTCACATGGTGCAACATAGATTCATAGAAATGAGTTAAGATGCCAGAGGTAGCTAGAAAGAAGCCGGAGTCTTAAGCCAAACAATCTATAATATAAGCCTCTGTGTGTTTATTTGGAGCTGAGTGGCTGCAGGACACAGGAAAACTTCCGACTACACTCTTTCCCCTTTCAGGCTCCGTAGAACACTCTTTATTTGCATTTCTGGATTATTAGAAGGTCACAGCTAAAAGTGACTGGGTAGAATAGATGCTCAGGGCTAGGAGGAAAAAGGGCTTATATAAGGTGTCTCATGTCCTTTCTGGGGACATGTGTTTACTAACACAGAAGCTTCTCAAATCCGGGCACTTAAGAGAGTTTTATGGTGATTTATCCTGATAGTGACATGAGTGCTTTGTCATTCATTGATCATGGATGATGAACTTGAGATCCAGCACTTCTCACCCAGAAGGGCCTGGTAGGGCCTGAGAGTTCCAGCCCTCAACTGATACAGTTGGCCTCTCTGATCACCAAGTATCTACTGAGGTTGGAAGGGGCTTGTTATAGATAATGAGAGATGCTTTTAAAACTCCTGTTGTTAGGATTCTGCCCTAGCCCCTGAAGCCACACCTGGCCAATGGCTGTTAGCCTGGCTCCACTCTGAGTTCTGACATCAAGCTCCGTTTAAGAAGGATTCCCACTGTCCACTCTTCCCTTGTTTTTTCTTCTCCCCATCCTACCAGAGGGCACAGTCCTCAACCCCTAACCTCCCTACCTCTCCCCTCTCTCTTTTTCTTTCTCTCTCTTCTTCCTCTCTCTATAATAATAAAGTCTCTTATGTGGACCCAGGTTAAGTGTCTCTTGCCATGCCACTTTTCACTGCTTCCCCAAGGGGCACGGGACCGCCATCCATCACCAACTGTTGGCCACATGGGTATACACTTCATCATAACATAAAGCCTGTCACTTAGGAAGTTCCAGGAGTTTTAGGAGTTCTGTACAAGGAGTTGGGGACAAAATGGAATATACAGTTCTTATCACATCAAACCAGTCTGCCTGGTTCATATTACACTGAGGTGTCTATCAATCATCTTTCTGCACCTTCTAATTAAACCCCATACAAACTGATTGCTTCTTGAATCCTTACCACCCAGAACAATGCCTGTGACATCACAGACACTTCACCGGTACTTCACTCAGTTACAAAATGCTCACTAATTAATTTAACAGTTAATAGAGGACACCACTAAGTATATATAGAGGTGAACATGAGTAAATCCATTCTCAGAAGCATAGAGCAAGGGCAGACCTCTCCTGATGTCTACTTTGAGTTCCCACCCATGATGCCTTTTTCCCCCATTTCTGTACTGAGTTTGCCAGCCTCTCAGAAACATTTCCCAGGCAAGTCTGAAAGGGCTTTTCTTTTCTTTTTTTTTCTTTTTAAAGGCCATGTAAGCCATCATTTCATTTTTGCTGAAATTATAGAAGGGTTCACAAGATGTTGCATTCAGATTTTCTGACTCAATGTGTTGAAGATTTCTCTGCAGGTTAAAAATTAAATGAACTTTTAAGACATTGAGTGATCTCTGTGTTCTGTGCTAATCCTGCCTGCAGGCATCATCAATCCGGGCTTTAACCCCCAGTCCTATTGTTCCTTTCATTAAGGTTCACTCTACCCCATCTGTCTCCTGGAACCTTTCCCTACATTCCTCTCCACTAGGTTTGATGGGGTCAGATTTCAGAATCGCCCCCTTCCCTTTTCTCTCTGCTCCGCTAATGATATTGCATAGAGACAGCCTGTTTAGAGGAGCCTTGCCTCTGAGGGGCTTTTCTCTGCATTGTGATGGATTCTGGACAGCTTGGCACCAGATCCACAGAGCACTCTAACTAGTGAATATTCAGGGCATAAATCCATTTGTGCCTTTGATCCGGAGCTGGCCACCTGGGGTGCTGGCTGCTGAGTGAAGGAAACCTGGAAGGCAAGAGTCCCTTGTAAAGGACCTTAGGAATCACAACTGTCTGCTCAGAATTCAAACTTTCTTACTAAGAACTCCTGGTTTCATTATGGAGCAAATAAATGCTTGGCAGAGAGCAAGAATGCACGGTTATAAAACACACAAAACCAACTTGAGAATACAAAGAAGACACCCAGTTGCTGGAAGTTCCCTAGAGCTGTGTAATTAAATTAAATTGTGTTTTCCAGAAATACCTGGAGCGACTCCATCTTCCAATAATAGGCAGGATTTTTTTTTTCTTTTTTTTTCTTTTTTCATGTAAGGCTATGTCTAAACTCTCAAAAAAAAAAAAATAATAATCCAGTAGGGTTGTCTGTTATGGAAAAGCAGCTTGTCTTCCCTTTTCTTTATTGAGCACTATCCTGAAAGGCCAGGGCAATTCTGTATTCAGAAGCAGCGGTGCTTTAGGATCAATTGCTTGCCACAAACAGGTAATGTCCATGAAATAATGAGATTTGATTGGCCATAGACAGTGTTTACCAAGGTCCAGCCTGCCTGGTTTATTGTTTTGCTGAGAAGTGGCTCACAATAGTTGAGGCTTCTGTCTCGGTCTGATAAGGACAGTGAAATAATTGAACTTTAAGCAGAGGAAGAACCCACAGGGCTTCTCTCATTAATATTTCTGTATAAAGTGGAAGGCTGTCATCACCTGACAGAAGGCATGCCTTTGGCCCGTGTGTGATAGACGAGCACTGTTTTATTGCAACAATTGCTGCTCCATTTCTGATGGTCAACCACTGGATATTTGACTTAACATTTATCTTTTTGTTTTGCTTTTTTGTTGTTGTTTTGCATTTCCTCTTCTTTTCATGTGCATTCCCATGTGGTGTGTGTGCCTGCGCATGCATGTTCAGATGTGTGCATGTTTATGTGTGTGCACATGACAGTGGAGGCTTGAGATTGACTTTGGAAGCTTTCCTTGGTCACTCTGATTCTTATTCTTTGAGGGAGAGTCTCACAGTTGAATCCAGAGCTCAAGACTATGTCTACTTTATTGCCAGTTTGCTCTGGGCATCTTCTGTCCTCACCTTCTGAGGCTAAAATTACAGATGGGCTGCTGGGCATTCATGTGGAACCTGGGGATTATAAATTGCATATGTTTGGCAACAACTTTAATCATTGAGCCAACTCCCTGGCACAAGAAGTCTTTGTTGTTGAGTACACGCGCACGCACACATGCTCACATGGATATGAGTGTTTTGCCTGCATGCCTGTGCTATTAACCACTGAGCTATCTTTCCAGCCCCTGTAAGACATCTTGAATCTCACAGTTTTTTTTTTTTTTTTTTTTTCATTGCTCTCAGGAAACAATCCCCAGCTACTTGCTCTTCCCTCAGTCATCATGATAGCCACTCCAAGTTCAAGTACAAAATTAGTCCTCTTGGGCTGACACATTTTGTATGTTGGGATCATGCTTGATCTGGTATGATACAATAACATGTTTACCTGGTACAACTGGCAGATGAATAGGGTGGCCTCATGACCCATGGTTATAGGAGGAGTAGCAGGAGGCAATGGCATGGCAAGAGACATTTAGATTGCTTCTATGTAGAAGAACTTTATCATTATAATGAAATATAGAAAGAAGAGAAGGAAGGTGGGAGGAGGAGAGAGATAGAGAGCGCATTCCCAAGAGGGAAGAAACAAGAGAGAGTGTCGGCGGTAGGAATTCTTCTTAAGTGGAGCTTGGTGTCAGAACTCAGGGCAGGGCATGCCTTCAGAGATTAGAACAGAATCCTAACAATGTCTGACATCCATGTATTTTGTTTTTAAAGTAGAAGACCTTTTTTAGCTCTTGGCAAGCTCATCCTGGGGAACTAGTCTTCCAGATGATTGACAGATACCAAAGCCACCCATCCCAAGCAGTGGCTTCTAAGTATGTGGTCTCGCCCTAAAGAAGAATAAACATAGACCAAAACCTCAGCAGAAGAAATTTAGATTTATTAAGGAAAAATGAATAAGACTTGAGAACAGGAGGGCTTCCATGGGCAGAATGCTAACCTGCTATGGTGCCTGGTGGCCACTTAAAAGGTCTGAGTTGGCATTATGGGACTGAGGTCAACTTTATTGAGAGTGGTCACTTTTAAATGTACCAACGACTAAGCTACCCTCTGGCCTAACAAGAGATATGGTCATGTATTTCTTGTTCTATGAGGGGAGTGATCACCAGCCTGGTCAGCTGGGCACCAACGCTGGAGGACATTTCACATTCAAAGCAGGGCTAGTTTCCACCTTTTGTGGACTGTGGCATCAAGTTATTTTGTGGATTTGTGCTACTTGCCGGTTTCAGCTTTGCCCAGGTTTTCCTTTGCTTCTGTAGTTGGTCATTTTCCTTGGAGAAACTGGGGGCTGTCCACAGACCAGAGCTCACCACTGCTCCTGACTCTTGCATAGTCATCCAAGGTGATCTGGCTTATTTCAATTGTCCCCTACTGGTAAATATTTCAATTGCATCACCTCTTTTCCTATTTCAAACAGAGCTAGAATGGACACAGCCATCCTGATATGCACAAGAAAAATGAAGTTTCTATGACTAGAATACCTTCATTAGCTCTCCAGTTACCCCACAGAGGTGTACTAAACCACATTTTCATCTGTTCTGAAAACCCTGATGCAACTTTCTTTCCAAAGAAAGGGCTAGTCCAAAGAATGTGGTGGCTTTCCCCTATAATTAGTTTATTTTTATCATATGGAGGACATGACTCATAACTCTTCAGGTCTGTATCATGCTATTTGCTTACAGCCAAGTTTGTGGTCTACCATTAATAAGTATTTGAAATGATATCACCAGTGTCTGTTACTATCACTCCATTAATGCATGGAGTCATATTATAAAAGCCTTATACTGAAGTGGAGTATCTGTGTTCAGATGAACCCACTTCCATTGTAGCTCTAGCACCTTATCGTTTCAGAGGAAGACATGATTAAAACTGTGGTACAGTTTGGATGCCAGCCAGGGAAGCTTTGAAATTCTGGGTGAAGTGAGAGCAACATTTGACACAGCTGGGAGATTCAGAAGGATAAAGTGATACTCGGGTGGGCAAAAAGCATTGGCTTGGCTTTGTTTCATAACGCATTGGAGTAATGCATTCAGGCTCCTGCAACATTCAGTAGCTTCCTCTTGGGCCGCTTCTCACCTGCAGTAGGTGGATAAAGAGGCTGAGCTCTTGTCTTTATTACTGCTACAGTGTCATGGGGGAGCAGGGGTCCAGTTAGTGCCTGGCAACAAAGCTCCTGCCTCCCTCACATCCTTTCCTGGAGGCAACGGTGATTCCAGTCAGACTGTGTGGAGACAAGTTTCTAAGAAAGCACAAAGAAGGGATTTATATGGAGGCTGCAGGCTCTGCTCATAGCTTTCTCCTTTGTTTCTCCATGCCACTCGGGAGCTCCTTCTCTGTGTATCCACTACCATCCAATTATTATGTGGGAGCAGAGCTGGCAGCAGGCCTCACCCCTGGCAGCACCAAAGTCTCCAGAGAGGCCATTACAGCGTCACTGTCCATAGCTTTGTTATGAAGAGGGCAAATCTCAGTATTCACCAAGTGCACACTGAAGGGCCTCCCACATATTCAATCTCCTCAGCAAATATTTATTGACAGTATGAGCAGCACTAGGCTTGAGTTGGGTTGGGGGGATGAGGAATATAGACAAACCGTCTTGATTTATTGTGCAGTGACAGAATCTGTCACTTAGTGAACAACTAGTCTGTCACCTGACAGTGTTCTAAAATGCTGTGTGTATTGGGGCTCCTTCGTTCTCTCTTCCAAGAAGAAAGGGACTATCACAGTGATCCCAGAAAGGACAGGAAGGTTAGAGAAACCTTGAGGTCCACACAGCATGCTATTTTATTCTTATTTATTTATTTTTGTTTTTTAAGACAGGGTTTCTTTGTGTAGTCCTTGATGTCCCTGAACTAGCTCTGTAGACCAAGCTGGTATTTGACTGCCTGTCTCTGCCTTCTGAGCACTGGGATTAAATAAATGTACCACCATTGCTCAACATATTATTTTATTTTAGTGTGTGTGTGTGTGTGTGTGTGTGTGTGTGTGTATGTATGATATGTGTCATTGCATGAGTATGGGCACCTATACATTAGTGTGTCAAGTCCAGTTGATATCAGATGTCTTCTTCAGTTGTTATATGCTCTATTTACTGATAGGATTTCTCTCCATTAGTCCAGAGTTTGATGATTCCACTGCTAACCAGCTTGTCCTAGGGATGCTCTGTCTATGTACCTCAGGCCTGGGAAGTAGCTATCTGGCTTAGGGATCTGAACTCCCATCCTCACACCTGTGTGGCGCAGAGCTATCGCTTGATGTGTGCTTACAAACATCATTTGAGACAAGGCATGCTGTGCTCTTGGCTTGTATTACCTGTCCTCTCTGTGTTCTTGGACACATGTTGACACCCCATCTTCAGAGGGATGAAGGTCTAGCTTAGTTGGTAGCTTGTGGTTGATCTCTAGCCCTGCACAAAGTGGGCATGATATCATATGCATGTAATCCAGGAATGTGGGAGGTGCAGGGGGAGGGTCAGAAGTTCAAGGTCATCTTCTGCTATGTAGTAACTTGATGGCTTCTAGGCTACTTGAGACCCTATACCCTCAAGAGAAGGTGGGAAAAGAGGAGGAGCAGAAGGAGGAGCAGCAGGAGGAGGGTAAGGAAGAGGAGAAGGAGGAGTGTGAGGAGGAGGGAGGCAGAGGATCCTGGTAGCATAGGGGTTCCATGTGGGCCTGGGTCACAGCTTGTCTGAAGCCTTTGACTTGTATGTAGACTTGAGACTTCATATGCCTGCTTTGGATGCTTCTGACACTCTGTCACTTTCCTTTTCTGCCCTCGGAGCCTGACCTGCCACCTTCTCTCTTGTTTTCCACGTCTGGGTGGTTGACAGTGCCTTTTCTAGCCATTCTCCAGTTCAGGCAAGATGCCAGGAGATGCTGAGACCCGAGGCTTGAATGGCATTTCCTCCAGCTTTGTCAGAAGCCCTTGGTCCAAACTAATTGCTGCCACCTGATTTTGAAAAGTCTTTGAAGTTTTGAATATTTTCTCTGGGGACAGCAGGCATGCCTTGACTTGGAAAGCAAGTTGGCATCTGTGTGAACCTGACCTTAAAGCAGCCTCAGCCTTGTCAGAACTGCTCTTTCATCCTGATGTTTATATTCCAACCTGTGGAGTCTGCTGCAAGTGCCTCACCCAGGTAGACACACCTGCTGTCGGTGATACCTCTTCCATCTGGGTTGCAGGCTTTAATTGAAAGGAAGCCCTGTCCCGTTTTGATCCATCAACTTCTTAGTCTCAGTATTAAGTATTTTAAGCCCTAAATTGCTGTGGTTCATGTCTGTAATGAGGGTTGCCCTGTGGCCTCCAGTATACTTAACAATATTCCTGTCTCCCATCAACCAGGTGCCTGTAGTACCACCCTCATTGTCACTTCCAAATATGTATTTAGATATTGCCTGCTGGCCCTGGCGGGCAGCATCATCTACTTCTTACAAGTCCTGATCTAGTTACAAAGCATTTGTCAGCAGCTCTGTGTCATTCAGATGTATGACAGCTTTCTATTTATGTGGCTCTAGTCTAAAACACTCAATGAAAAATTTCAGAAATAAATAATTCACAAATTTTAAATTGTGTGCTGACCTCAGCAATGCAACAAGATCTTGCAAAGCCAGGTAATTCACTTGATTCCCGTCCAGGGCCCGGATCCTCCCTTTGTTGAACATGTTTGTGATGTACACATGATGCACTTGTGCATCTCTTAGTTTGTTAAGGAGCTGTCTTAGTCTTTCTTTTCCATTGTTCTTCAGAGGTACCCGAACCAAAGCTGCTGAATGGAGTAAGGTCTGTTTCAGCTTCATTGTGGAGAAGCCAAGACAGCAGGAGATTATAGCAATCCTGAACATTACACCCACTATTACAGTGCAGCTCTGTTCCTCTCCATGAGTACAGGATGCCAGCCTAGGCAATGAGGCCACCAGAGTGGCCACACCTCTCTACATAGGTTAACGTAAAATGACCCCCACAGAAGTGCTCAGAGGCCCATCTCTTAGATGAGTCTAGAGTCTGTGTAGTTGATGGTGGACATAGTCATAGCCCCACTCATGTCAACTTAGATGCTGTGGTATGGTAGTACCTGGGCTCAGATCCCTTACCCTTAATCATGGTCTCAAAAACAAGGGCAGTGATGATGTGAGAGCTGCCTAAGGGAGGCTATCAGGTGCTTTCCTTAGATATCATCTCATCTTGTACAGAAACATAGAGTAGAGCCCACCAAGTTCATTTTATAAAAAGATCTCTCTCTCTCTGAGTGTGGTATTCACAGAATCCTGAAGAGGATGTTGCATCTTCTTGACTTGGAGCCACAAGAGGTTGTAAGACACTTGAAGGTTCTGGAACTGAACTCTAGTCCCCCAGAAGAGCAGCAAGTGCTCTTAATCACTGAGACATTTCTCCCATTCTTGCATTATGATCTTGAGAGGGTGCACACTAACAGAGCTTATACTGCAGTGGATCACACTGGCTACAGTTGTTCTCTTTCATTTAGCTCTTGTTCTGATTTCTTGCTGAGCCTATGTTATAAATTAACTTTGTTACAGAAATGTATGCATCTGTAAGAAAGCATGATATCTATAGATGTTGGTACTATCTGTGGTTGCTGACATCTAAGAGTCCTGAAATGTGCCCCTCCACAAACACAGAGAGAGCTAGAGAGATTTTTATCTCTTTTTGAGTTTTGAGGCAGTCTCACTGAATAGTCCACCCTTGCATTGAATTCACAGAGCTCCACCTGCCACTGTCTCTAAAGCAGTGGAATTAAAAGTATAATCCACGTAGCCTGGCTTATGGGTGAACTGGATGATACAACAAAGAAGACATTTCATAGCATTTCAGTGATTCAGGATTTAGACTTGCTTTGTATTGTAATCACACTGTATCAGTAGTAATAATAAAGTATTCAATTAAAAGATAAATAGGTAACCAACAAACAATAATCTTTGTTAAGGAGCCTTCCACCCTCCTCCATCACCTCCTCCTCTTCTCCATCTATTCCTTCTGCCTTTTGTTTTTCTGAGACATGGTCTCATGTATTCTAGTCTGTACTTGAATTTTCTATGTCTTAAACTGATCATCTGTCCTCAACCTGCTGCATGCTGGGATTACAGGTGCATGACAGCACACCTGGTTTGTTTGGTGCTGGAGTTAGTATCCAAGGCATCATATATGCTAGGCTGGCACTGTACCAACTGAATACAACCCCAGCCCTTGAGCTGTATCTTTCTTAGTACTAATTTTGTGATGCAGAAAATCAGATTTTATATTTTTAAGGTTATTATTCAGTTGAATCTACAAGATATGTGGTTGTTTTCCTACATAAAAGTCAACAATAGAAGAAGAAAATTGTATTTTTTATTATTGTAATTTTAGATAAAATATTCTCCCCAAATGATGACGGCTATCACAGGCAGTGATGGGGACATACAGCAACCGGGCTATTGCCCCTTTGATGGTTCTCTCATTTCGTCTGTTCTACAAACAACTTAGTGAAACTTCCTTTTACTGTCAGGAATGAATTCCTGAAAAGGTAATTTAGAAAGGGAAGGACCAGTTTGCAGGCCTGTAGAGATGCTTTATTTGCTAACGGACTTATAGTACAAGTGTGAGTCTAGTTCCCCAGCACCCATGGAAAAGCTGAGCCTTGTTGCATGACTGTATATCCTAGGGCTGTGGAGGCAAAGTGAAGAGGTTCTCTGGGGTTTGGCAGCCAGCCAGTCTAGTTCACTCAGCAAGCTCTAGGTTCAGTGAGAGACCCTGCCTGAAAAAATAAGACAGTGAGTGACCAAGACAGATACTCCATGTGATCCTCTGTCCTTTACACACATAAGCAAACCTACATCAACATGTATCTCCCAATATGTGCACACACTTTTGAACACACACACTATACACACACACCTTAACACAAATATACCACACACACATTTAAGTAACAAGTGGCTACAGGATTAATTATGAAAAACCTAGGGTCACAAAGACCTTTCCTTGGACTAAATGTTGCCGAATTGAGCTCAGGGAGCAGAGCTTAACTTCATAGTGTGATAATTTTGTGTCGTTGCTACTAATGTCTCCAGGATATAAATAGTTTTGGGCTCGCAAGTTTTGGAAGAGTCACAAATGAGAAAGCACATGTGCTGCACACAGCTGAGTAAATGTCATTTAAGAGCAAGGAAGAGTCCCTGACGATGATGGCATAATAATGACAATATTAATAATTAATGTGTACACATATTTTAATTTCTCTCATCCTTAAAATGCAATATGAAATTACCTTGCAAATGCTTTCATTTCCCCATTCCTTTGAATCACAAGTAAATTTCTTTAAAAGTAATTTTTTTAATTTTAAAAGTTACATGTTTACTTTTGTGTACATGTGTGAGGTCAGAGGACAACATGCAGAGGGCCTCCTCCTACGAAGTGGGTTCTGGGGAATCAAACCTGGGCTATGAGGCTTGGCAGCAAGCTCCTTTGTCCACTGGGCCATGTTGCCCTGCCAAGAATAGATTTCTGACCCAATTCTTCCCTGTGTTGCTGAAACTTGTTTCTAATTACAGAAATACATTTGTTCGAGAGTAAAGCTGGTGATTTATTTAGGCTAAGTTCCCCTAGATTTAGAACAAGACCCACTGATGTTTGAAAGTACTGATATGACAAATGGCTACCATCAAGGATGTCCATTTCCATAGTATAAAAGCCTTTCTTTGTGGTCTTACTCCTCAGTAGAAACTGAAGGAACATTGCTGAACTCTTTTTATGAGGCCACAATCACCCTGATACCCAAGCCACTCAAAGATGAAACAAAGAAAGAAAATTACAGACCAGTCTTCCTCATGAATATTGATGCAAAACTGCCCAATTAAATTTTGCAAACCAAATCCAACAACATATCAAGAAAATCATCCACCACAGTCAAGCAGGCTTCATCCCAGAGATGCAGAATGGTTCAACATATGAAAAACTGTGAATGTCATCCATTATATAAACAAACTGAAAGAAAAAAAAACCCACATGATCATCTCATTAGATGCTGAAAAAGCCTTTGACAAAATCCAATACTCCCTCATGATAAAAGTCTTGGAGAGAGCAAGAATACAGGGAAAATACCTAAATATAATAAAAGTGATATACTTCAAGCCAATAGCCAACATCAAACTAAATGGAGAAAAACTAAAAGCAATCCCACTAAAATCAGCAATAAGACAAGGCTGTCCTCTCTCTCCTTATCTATTTAATATAGTTCTCAAAGTTCTAGCTAAAGCAATAAGAGAACAAAAGGAGATTAAGGGGATACAAATTGGAAAGAAATAAAACAACCTATCTCTATTTTCAGATGACATGATCGTATACATAAGTGACCCCCAAAATTCTATCAGAGTACTCCTACAGCTGATAAATACCTTCAGCAATATAGCAGGGTACAAGATTAACTAAAAAAAATCAATAGCCCTCCTATACACTAAAGATAAAAGGGCCGAGAAAGAATTAAGAGAAATGTTACCTTTTATAATAGCTGCAAATAATAGCATTAAATATCTTGACAAAACTCTAAGCACAGAAGTAGCATACCTGTTCAAAAAAATTTAAGTCACTGAAGAAAAAGAGGATATCAGAAAATGAAAAGATCTCCCATGCTCCTGGATAAGTAGGATCAACATAGTAAAAATGGCCATTTTACCAAAAGCAATCTATAGATTCAATGCAATTCCCATCAAAATCCCAACACAATATTTTACAGACGCTGAAAGAACAATACTCAACTTGATATGGAATAACAAGAAACCCAGGATCGTCAAAACAATCCTGCTCAATAAAACAACTGCAGGAGGAATCACCATCCTGGACTTCAAGCTATACTATAAAGCTACAATAATAAAACAAACAAACAAACAAACAAACAAACAAAAAACTCAGCCTGGTAATGGCATAAAAACAAACTTCTGGATCAATTGAATTGCATCGAAGTCCCTGATATTAACCCCACACACCTATGAACATCTGATTTTTGACAACGAATCCAAAAATATTCAATGGAAAAAAGATAGCATCTTCTACAAATGGTGTTGGCATAACTGGATGGTAGTATGTAGAAGAATGCAAATAGATCCAAACCTATCACCCTGTACAAAACTCAAATCCAAGTGGATCAAAGACCTCAACATAAACCCAGCTACACTGAACTTGATAGAAAACAAAGTGGGAAATACCCTCCAATGCATTGCCACAGGTGACCACTTCTTAAATATAACACCAGTAGTACAGACACTAACAATCTATAAGTGGGACCTCCTGAAATTGAGAAGCTTCTGTAAGATCAAGGACACAGTCAGTAAGATAAACCAACAGTCTACAGAATGGGAAAATATCTTCAACCCTAGAGGTTACAGAGGACTGATCTCTAAATATATAGAGAATTCAAGAAACTAGAGCCCCAAAACCTAAATAACCCAATTAAAAAATGGGGTTCAGAGCTAAAAAGGGAATTCTCAGCAGAAAAATTACAAATGGCTGAAAGGCACTTAAAAAATGCTCAACATCTTTACCCATCAGAGAAACGCAAATCAAAACAACCTTACACCTGTCAGAATGGCTAAGATCAAAAACATAGATGACAGCCTATGCTGGAGAGGATGAGGAGTGAGGACAAACACTCCTCCACTGTTGTTGGGAGTGTAAACTTGTACAGCCACTATAGAATGCAGTATAGCAGTTCCTCAGAAAACTGGGAATCAGCCTCCCCAAGGATCCAGCAGTACCACTATTGGGCATATGCCCAAAGGATGCATATTCATATCCCAAAGGCATTAGCTCAGCTATGTTCATAGCAGCCTTATGCATAATAGCAAGAACCTAGAAACAACCTAGATGCCCCTCAACTGAAGAATGGATTAACAAACTGTGGTACATCTACACAATGGAGTACTACTCAGCAGTAAAAAAAAAAAAAAAAAAAAAAAAAAAAAAAAAAAAAAAAAAAAAAAAAAAAAAAAAAAAAAAAGGATTTGGGGAATATTCTTCTGAGTGAGGTATCACAAGCCCAAAAAGATAAGCACAGGATGTACTCACTGATTAGTGGACTTTAGATAAAAAGCAAAGCATTCCCAAGCTATAAACCACAACTACTGAACAGCTTGGGATCTGAAGAAACTTAAGAGAGACATCCAAGCAGTCCTCTAAGAAGAGAAAATCGAGATCTCCTGAGCTAATTGGTAGCATAAAGGGCCAAGAAGAAATGGGAACAAATCATAAGAGAAGGAGATGACTGAGTGAGAGGAGCAACAAAGAGGGAGGAAAAAAAAAAGAGATGGAGATCTTAATAGAGGAAGCCAATGTGAGGTTGGAAAGAGACCCGGTGCTAAGGAAACCTCCAAGAACTCACAGGATGTATCTGGCTAGGCTTCCAACCAATAGTGGAGGGGGCGCCTAGACAGGACTTCCCCTATAATCAAATGAATAACCACTCTAAATGTCATCACAGAACCTACATCTAATAATGAATAGAGGTGGAGACAGAGATCCATGGGTAAACACTGGGCTGAGCTCCTAATCCAGCCGAGAGCAGGGGAGGAGAGTCTGTATGAGCAAGGAGATAGGGATTATCAGGAAAATTCCCACAGTGATGGCTGGCTGAAGCTGTGGGGAGCTCACTGACCAAGAACAGCCACTGGGGACCCATCAGGATAAGGAGCTAGGTCCTCCAAGGGTAGACAACTGTTGATTTTTGAAATCATGGGCAGTATTGGAGCCCCGAGGGGTGGGATCAGACTGTATTTCTGTGCGTGGGCTGGCACCCCAGAGCCCATTCCCTTCAGAGAACACCTAACCCAGTCTTGATAGTAGGATGAGGAAATCGGACTTGTCTGGAGTGGATGCACCATACTAAGTTGATCCACCTTGGGACTTCTTGTCTTTTTGAGGGAGGGGATGGGGGGATGGGAAGAGTGGAGGCTGAAGGCTGACTGGGAGGGGTTGGGAAGAGGGAAAGGAGGGGGAGCAAGGGAATACATGGATAAAAAGACTTTATTTTATAAATAAAAAATAAAATAAAAGTGGACATTTCATGGAGAGAACTTTTCAAGGCAAAATGTGTTGTGTGGTCACTTGAAATGATACTTCTTTTAAGTCAGTATCTCTCCATGTGATTGAATGTCTGCACTCTGTGTGCCTCAGACTTCTGAATACTGCGCGCTTGCTTTTTCTTCACTCAGTTTTGTAATTTTGTCAAGTCTTGCTTAGAAACACCAGCTGCATCCCCAGGTTCTTTGACATCCACAAGCAGCATTTATGATATTCTGGGGATTTTGTGAGTTTGTAATAAGGTTTTTCTTGATTCATTTATTTATTTGTCAGTTCATTTACTCAGCCACTCAGATATTAAGAAATGAGAGCTGGATGCTGGTGAAGCCTTAAGCATTTGACATGATTGAGAGAGAATGGTATGCAATTTTCTCCTCTAAAGATGGGGGCAGATGATAAGACTGCAGTTGAGTCTGTAACCATGACTCCCAATGTCAATCTGAAGTCATTGTTTAGACCTGAGGCTGCTGAGATGAGGATGGGGCAGTTTCTGAGAAGGTGACCTTATGGATGTTGGTGATGCTTTAAGGCAGGTGGTTCTCAGCCTTCCTGATGCTTTGATCTTTAACACAGTTCCTCATGTTGTTGTGACCTATAGCTATAAAATTATTTTCATTGTTTCTTCATAGCTATAATTTTGTGATTGTTATCAATCATAATGTAAATATTTGATACTTTGGATGGTTTCAGGTCACCTTTGTGAAAGGGTTGTTAGACCCCATAAAGGAGTGATAACCTGCCAATTGAGACCTGCTGCTTTAAGGCCTCAGCTACTTTCAGAATCATGCACTCTCACTCAGAACAGCTGTGTGAGACAAATGTTAGCAAACTTTACACACGAAAAGGCCTAGGAAAACACTTCACACTTCTACCAACAGGCAGGAACAGTGATGTGCCTCTCCTGATCTTCCCTATGGGTGATGTATCCAGGACATTGTGCATAAATTGAATCTGAGAGTTCTCTGAAACATGGAGAGAATAAGATAAGCTAGTTTGTTCATGTTATTAAAGATAGCAGTAACGTAAAAATGTCAATAGGCACAGACATAAAAGATGTACCAACAAATGTGTACCCATAAGGGAACAGAAGCCAAGAAAGACAAGTAGGGTAAGAACTGATCTGATCCAGCTGGACAAACAGGCTGTGGCCTGTGATAGTGGAGTGGGGACCTAATCTCTGTGAGACCATGATGATTTTTTCCAACAACCCACCAGGGTAGGATCTATAAAAGCCATATAAGGGACCTGGGGCTGTCATCCCTTACAGTTATAGATGAGCCTTCCCTACTGTAGTGCTCTTGGACACACCATTGGGAGTTTGGATTTCTACCTTAATCTAAACACAAGAGGTGCTCTTCTTCTGGGGTGTGTTAGCGGAGCCACAGTCAGCACCACCCACAAATGATGACGGTGAAGAGCTGGTAGAGAGAAGACTACATCGTCAGTCAGAACTCCCTCCCCTCTCCAGCATTCATATTGCCTCCTTAAGCATTACTGATTCTAAGAGAAAAATCTGGATTTCTCCATCAGTTGTGAGGTACACACTTTTTATCTATCAGTTCTGAGGAGACACACTTTCTATTAATCACATGTAGGCATGCTTTTCAACCTGTCCACTTTTCCAGAAATTTTAGATAGATCTGGTTAAAACCAGTTTAATTAAGATCCAGAACCCTATACTGATGTCTTAGTACAAAGTTTAGTCTTTCTATACAGAAGATCTCAACCTAAACCAAGTATGATGGAGCACACCAGTCGCCCCATCACTCAGAGTTGGAGGCTGAAGAATCAGAAGATTAAAGTCATGCTTACATTACATACTGAGTTCCAGGCTAGTCTGCACTAGCTGAGATCCTGTTTCAGAAACCCAAAAGAGTATAATCACTGAAATGACAGAGATGAATGGTGACGGCACATGCTTTCAAACCCAGCCCTGGAGAGGCAGAGGAAGGTGGATCTCTGTGAATTCAAGGCCAGCCTCATCTACAGAGAAAGTTCCAAGACAGACTTCAAAGATATACAGAAAAAGCCTGTCTCAAAAAACAAACAACAATCCATTCCCCAAAAAACAATGAGAGAGAGAGAAAACGTTGACAAAGATGATAGTCTACCCAACAAAGACATTAAAAGAGCAATGATAAAAATACCCCAGTTGGCAATTACAACCATACCTGACATATGGGGAAAAAAGTCAATAATCTCAGTAAGGAAATTGAAAGTTCTCTTAGAGAATTGAGACATAACAGGAACCAAATAAAAGTTTAGACTGAAAAAGTAAGCGACTGGCATGGACAGGCTAATGGATGGCCTCAACAGCGTAGTGGTATGAGTGGGAAAAAATAGAAAATAGAAATTATGGAACAGTTGAAACAAAGAGAAAGCAAGATTTTTACAAACTCACTGTGCTCAGGGCTATGAAAAATTCACAGTATTGGATTACCAGCAAAAAGAAAGGGCTGGACAGGTCATCCAAATACATGGTGGCTGTGAAGAATCTTACCCTTCAAGTACTAAAAGAAAAGGACCCATCAATGCAAAATTTCATGTCTAAGGAAAATAACCTCTAGGAACAAAGGGGAAGTTAAGATACTGGCAGATAGGCTGGGTGAGAATTGGCCAGCAGCAAATCTCCCTCAGAAGAATGATTAATGGGAGATTCCTAAACAGAAAAATAGTTTAAGGAGGTCTGAACACATCAAAGGGGAAGGTGCCAGCAAGCAAATAGATGGGTGGATACAACTGATTTTTCTTTTCTGAAGTTTTAAGAATTATCTTTGAAGGTTAAAGCAAAAACCATAACACTCTCTGATGTAGTTCTAAATGTTTATATAGGAAACATTTAAGATGATTATAAACAGTCAAAGTAAAATGACATTAAAGATCATGAAGCTTATCCTAGGCAGACCATAACTTACTTTCATTTAAAAAAATCTGTATGTGAATGCTGACAGAAGCTTTTTTCATAGCATCTAGAAACTAGAGAAAAGCCAGAGGTCCTTGCGTGACTGCATGGCAGCAAACAGGGACACACGACACCTGGAATACCACCACAGGTGATTGGATTGAGTGGAATAGCCAAACCCAAAGGACACATGCTGTGTAAACTATGCTTATACAAGATTCAGAAAATGCTACCATTATATAAAAAGATAACAAATGAGCAATTGCTGAGGAATTACAAAAACATGAAACATGGAAGATGAGATTGTGGTGATATCAGGTAGTAGATGGGGAAATCCACATGGTTTTGATATTGTACTAAGGGTTTTTTGTTTGTTTGTTTGTTTGTTTATGTATGTGTATGCCCTCATGAGTTTACATCTGCTATATCCATGCAGATACACAGAGACCAAAAATGGGCATCAGAGACCATGGAGCACGGGCCTCTGGAGCTGGAATTATAGGTAATTGTGAGCTGCCTGTGGGTGCTGGGAACCAGCCTCAGTTCCTTCGAAGGAGAAGTGAATATCCTCACCCACCCTACCCTCTGGTATTCCTTCTAAGAGAAGTTAGTGAGGCTATGCAGAATTCCTCCAGGGTATTTTCTACAGTTGTATACAAAATCTACCATTTTCTTTAATTAAAATGGATGCTTAGGCCTGGGAAGATAGAAACTTACCATGGAAGCATGGGGACTGGAGCATGGATCTACAGAGCTCAAGTAAAATGCCTAAGGACATGGCTACTGCCTGTAATTCCACAGCTGACAAGGCAGATGCAGGAAATCCCTGGAACTTTACTGGCATGCTCTGGGTTTGGTGCGTGACCCTGCCTCAATAGATAAGGTAGAGAGCAATCAAGGCATACTCCTGATATCAACCTCAAGCCTCCACATGCATTTATATCAATATGCATATATATCTATATGTGTGCCCCACACATGAGAACACATATGCCTGTACACCATACACATGCACATTAAAAATTGTTGATTAAATATTTTGTTTGCTATCTTGAGATCTTGCTTGTTCCAAGAGAACAGCCTGTTATAGTCATTAGAGACCATACTATACAGAGTTGTGTGATCATAAAATAATAACCCATGATTTGACTGTTCATATGTGAATAAACCCAACCACAATCAATGAAGCCATTTCAGAATAAAGCAAATGACTACTAAATTGTTATAATGATTGATATTGATGAGAAGCGATGGTATTTTTGTTGTTTGAAGTTACTAAAATTTGTTATACAGCATTATTAACTAACTATTGCAGAAATCCCATGTATTGTGACATGCTAGGCAATCATTCTCTCATTAAGCTATGTTCCCAGCCTTTCTTTTGCTTTTGCATTTTGTGACAGGTCCTCACTAAGTTGCTTAGGCTGGCCTTGAACTCACTTTGTAGTATGAGTAAGCCTTGAATTTGTGAGCCTTATCACTCAAGTCAAGGAGCATAAAGTCTAGCACTTGCTCTAGCACTGAGCTATGTCCCTGTCCAGTCATTTCCTTTTTAAATGCCTATGCCAATGAATACTCACCGGATGAGTTCTACCAAGAAACTGGATTCTAAGACCATCTGCAATCATCCTTACAGGCCAGGTTTAATGGTATATCCTGGGATAAGTGGGATCCTGTCTCTATACACTAGAAAGTGAACACTGCAGGTTTTGCTTTGCATATTGTCATTTCACCGGGAGTATAGTGCCTACCATATGGTTGATTCTTAGAATCACTTGCAGAATTGAAGAAATGAAGGCAAATGTATTTGCTGTCTTTGCATGCAGGTTACTACCTACATGGCTATCACAAGCTGCTAACCACTGTGAAACACTTGCTGCATACTGGGCTGTATTATTAGTACTTCAAAGGTGCTAAGTCCTCCAAATCTCAAGACTGCATATTGGGGCAATAGTATTATTAATATATTTTAAAAGTTTTCCTAGGGATCATCAGCCTGAGAGCCTAGAATCACCTGAATAAAATAGAATCTTGGTTGGCTAATTGTCTATATCAGGTTGGCCTGTGGACATGTCTGTGGGGGATTGTCTTGCCTGTTAATTGAAATAAAAGGGCTCATCTCACTGTGGGTGGCAGATAGGCCTGCACTATAAGAAAGCTAGCTGATCATGAGGATGAGGGAGCCAGAGAGCAATCCAGAAAGCAGTATTATTCCATGGTCTGGCCTCCAGGTTCCCGCCCCAAGCAGCTTCTAGTGAAAATGTTAATCACTGCAATAGAAAGCAGGTTAGAACAATAGTCAAGTAAAATATCACACACACACATACATACACACACACATATATATGTATGTATGTATATATATGTATGTGTATGTATATACTTATCTATGCAATGTATGTTTAACTGCCTATCTGTTGTTCATAAGATTAAGTTTATATATAATTAGGTGGCTAATAGGTATGACAAACTCAGCATATCCCTCATGAAATCTGACCCTCATAGGGTACGTGGTTGTCTATCAATATTACTTGTTGCTGGTAACTCTGTATTTTTCCCTCTGCTGGGAGCAAACATCTCAAACTCATCCTTGACTCATACCTTGTGCTCTATCCCACCAATAAATCTTGTTTGCTCCTTGATGACACCTCCATTTCTGAGCAAACCTGTGCCTTCCTTCTCCTCCATCCACCCTGGTTGAAATCACTTTATCCATGACTTCTTACTGCCATGACCACGTGCCTTACAAAGAGCATTTTAAGTAGGGGAGAATCTGTTTTATCTAATTGATTGAAGGTACAGCCCATCATGGCAAGGGAGATAGACAGTAGGAACAGCTGGTGGCAGGAGAATGATACTGTTTATCTCCATTTTGGTGAATCAGAAAGCAGAAAAAGACTGTCCTGGAAGTGAACCTGTGCTGTATAATATTCAAAGTTCTTCCTGATTCCCAGGAACCTACCTCCTATTTCTAGGCCTCACCCCCTAAATGTTTCTCAACTTTCCAAACTAGAGCCATGAGCTAGAGGAGTTAAACGTTCAAGTACAGGACATTTCACATCCCAACCTGTAAGATGTACCTTGAGGCCTTGGGTGATGCTCTGACAGCTTCCTAACTAGGCGTTTCTACTTCTGCTAGTCACCATGCCCTGGTGCATTTAGCATGTTGGTTTCTGTCCTGTCCAATCATACCTTTTCACTTTACTTTCTTTCTCACTCAAAGAAAAAGACCAAGCATTTACCAGGAGAGCCACCATGGCTGTCCAGTACAATCCACGCTCAGCACCTCTCACAACCTTGCTCTTCACAATCACTAACTGTTCGCCTTTATCCCAGCACCTTCGCCAAGACTCCACTCTGACATGTGCCCCCGTTGATGTGTTCATCTCTGCCGGCTCCTTGTCCAGCTGTCACCTTCCTCTAAGAGATACTTTGACAGGTATTCTTCATCTCTGGACCTGCCACAAGTCTCTTCCTTGGCTCATATTTCTTCATGACTCCCAACCCCATGGACTGCATTATTTGTAGAGTAGAGAGCAGTAAACAAATCTATGTACAAACATGCTCACATAGCATGGGTAATGTTAACCCGAAGCCCAATAGATGCATTAGGTTCTCTCCATTTTCTTTTCTTTTCTTTTTCTTTTTTTATATATATTTGGATCCCTTGTGCCTAAGCAGTGTCTCCTATGTGGTTGGGACCTGATGAGGATTTGTTGAATACATTGATAAATGATACCAGCTTGAACTCAGGTTTGAATTCAGTACTTACTTGTTTAGATTCTCAGTGGTTCTTTGTTTTGGTTTGTTGTTTTTCTATGAGACTCATTAAAAATAGAAGCTAGATTAATTGCTAATATAATTCTTAGAAAAGGAAAAAATTCATTTTATAGTTTGACATATATACATACATAGGTTTTCTAAAAATTTCTGCATGTGGCTATTTTGGCTGTGTGTGTGTCTGCAGTGTATATGGGTGCATGTGTGCTTGTGTGAGTGCATGCTTGTGTATGTGTGTGTGTTTTGTCCACTGTTGACAAAACAGACACCAAATTATCTGGGACTGGATTTAAAGATGGATTATTACAGCTGCTATCTGAATTCAGAGAATCAAGCCTGGGTCCTCTGGAAGAGCAGCCACTGCTTTTGACCATCTCTCCAGCTCACGTTTTAATACATCATGTTTTAATCAAATCCATCCCTATCTCTCCTCTCTGACTCATCCTGTATTTCCCCTTTGCAATTCTCTTCAGGTGCCTCCTTTTCCACTCTGTCTGAGAACAGAAAGGAAAGAAGGAACTAGAAAAATGTAAATAGCAATGCATTGCTTTTTTCATACTGGTCTACTGTTTACTGGCCAGAGAATGGCTTTCTGAGTTCAGCATGAGTGAGCTGGTAGATATTAATACCACAAAAGCTCTTTCTCAAAACAACACATGACTAACATTATTAGCTTTATGTTTTAGTGATACTGAGGATTCAGCCCAAGTGTCTCACCTCTGCATGGTAGACATACTGTTTTGGATTATACTAACAGCTCTACATTTAACTATAGAATATAGCATCATAAGTGAAGACTATGCAGTAAAGAAGACTGGAAAGTTATGCCACATGATAGAGAAGACCAATTTGGCAGTTTTGGATGCCTTGTTACATCCTTGGCTTTTCCTTAAAGGCAATGGGAACAGACAGAACAGAGATGTGGCCACATGAGTATCTGAAGATGTCCCGGAGGTTAGACAGAAGGCAGATTAAAGAAGGGAAGGCTGAATATAGAGAACTCTGAACTGGTGACACTGCTGACTTAGGCTAGAGTGTCAGACTCCCGCCTACAACTGAAGACCTACTGGGCTTGGCTTAGACAGAAAGATGCACAACTTTTGTGTTTTGTGTAAAATAAATCATTTTTAAAAAGGTGTTTGCGTGTGTGTGATATATGTGTGAGTACATGTGTGTATATATGCATGTTGTGTCTTCCTAAATTGCTCATCTACCTTATTCTGTAAAGGTTTGTTGTATGTGTATGTGTATGTGTGTGTGTGTGTGTGTGTGTGTGTGTGTGTGTGTATGTGAAAGAGTCAGAATTTATAATCTTTCATAAGTAGCTTAATCAAACCTATTTAATAAAATAAAATAAATGATAATATATGAGTACATAATTTGCGGTTAAAAACAGAGATTTCATTTTTAGGCTAATAGCTTTTACATCTGTTTCTAATACAACAGTGTTAGTATCGTTGGACAGTATTATTATAACGATAGATTCTTTTCAGTTTGTAGGGAGGACATGGTTGAGACAGTCGCCTGCATCATTTGTGTGTTGTGAATGGTTACTTCAGAGAACTGCATGCGTACATATCTACACATTTCTAGTTCTTCCCTGGGGTGAAGGAGTCCAAGAAGTTTCATTCCTGGGTCAAAGCATAGCCATAATTCTGTTTCTGGAATGGTTGTGCTAATTTACTCCATCCGTCTGTGGTGCCACTGCTAATTTATTGCCTATGGATGCTTTTTAAGTATTTCAAATTCTCTTTAAACATATTTTGTTTTATGATTAACTAACCTATTATTTTACTGGCATTTTCCTTTGCAGTGAATTTAAACTGTTTCTTGATACTTACATTCCACCTTTCTCCAAATTAGAATTTTCTCTTTAAAACCCCAAGGGTACATAAAGACCAAAAGAAATCCCTGTTATTTCTTCATTAATTCTTTTCATTCATAAAATACATTGTCTTAGTTAGATTTTCTACTTCGGTGAAGAGACATTATAGCCACAGAAACTCTTAAAAAGGAAAACCATTTAGTTGGGGTGGCTTACATTTTCAGAGTTTAGTCCATTAAAGCCATGGTGGGGTATGATGGTATTGAGGCAGACATGTTGCTGAAGAAGTAGCTGAAAGTCCTACATCTTGTTTTTAGGCAATAGGAAGTAGACTGTCTCAATGGGTAATGGGTGTGTGTTGTAGAACTTTCCCCGGCCCATTGGGCCCTTGACTGCGGCGGCTTTTTTCCCCCCCCCCCCCGAAGAAATGAATCAGATGCTTATATTAACTTCATACTGTTTGGCCTATGTCTCAGGCATGTTACTAGCTAGCTCTTTCATCTTAATTCAACCCATTTCTAGTAATCTACCTGCCATGTGGCCCAGCCCGTAGCTCACCTGGATTTGTTACATGTCTCTTCTGTGGGTGGGTGGGGTCAGAGGGAGACTGACTAGCTCCGTCCTCCTACCTGTCTGTCCTCTGTTTCTCCACCCACTTCTATGGTACTGCACATAGGCCAAATCAGTTCCTTTATTTTCAGCATACAGGGAGCATTCCACCACAGGTGTGGCTTAAGCATATATGAGACTGTAAAGCCCACTTCCACAGTAGCACAATTTCTCCAACAAGGCCATACCCACTCCAAGGCCACACGTCCTAATGGTGCCACTCCCTTTGGGGGCCATTTTCTTTCAAACTAACTCATTATTCTGTAAAATGGTGATGGTAGCAGCCCACGAGTTAAGACTGGAGAATGCTGAAGAACCCTGTCTTGTAAACTTCTGGTACCAACTTCTGAAAATCCTCACTGGCAAGTTATAAGAATGAGTCAAGATAGTATACTCACAAGACCCAGGATTCTTCAGTCCTTCACAGGCCTAAAAACTTACCTGTGCTGCTTTTGGGTGTGTTTTAGGTCAATGTTATCCTGCTGTCACAAGAGAAATGTGCAGTCACTGGCCAGCCGAATGGAGAGGACCTACCTATTACTTGGGTCACTCCTGTATCCCATGCCTCATAGTTTACACTCTGCTCTCTTGATTTCCACATTGTATGGGCCAATGACACCTTCTATAGATGTTGGGGAATCTTTAGATTTCAGCATTTTATCTGTCTCAAAGGGACAATGGAACTGACTTTCAGAAGGTAGAATCAGTTAGAGGGAAGGGTAGGGCTCTCATGGCCAGCACAGGCGGTCAGCTGTCCCAGAAGTCTGTGAGCCTGGACTATATAAGCCACTGTGTTGCCACTGTGACTACAGAAGCTAGAGAGGTGAGAGAAGATATGGGAAGTGAAGGAGCTGGATGCGATGCTTCTCGTGTAATTAGCGATGCATTCTTAGACTTTCAGACTTCTGCCCAGGCCGAGGACTCAAGGAGAGTGAGCTAGAGTATAAAGCCTTGTCAACACAAATGCTTCTTATACACTTTGGAGTCCCAGATTCGTGTCCTTAAGACCTCATTTTCAGAAACACTCTCTTAAAACTAAAGTTGTTGCCAGTGGATTAAAGCCAAAACTTCAGCTACACGCTGAAGTAGATGAGCCGGGAAGCAGTGGTCCAGATGAAAGCACACACTGTTACAATTAGATGTCTCTCTTTAGAGCCAGTAAGCAAGATGCTCACTTCTTAGAGGGAGTTTGCCCTTGCAAAAGTCTATGCATTGCTGGGGGTTTAACTCTTCTAGGGGAATTCTGATGTCCTTGTTAACACTGTGATTTACGGAGCATGGCAAAGTTGACTTCTGGCTTGTTTCAAGTAGTTTCAGGACTCTGGGTATATGCCTAAACTCACTATTACTGTATCTCTCCCCGTAATGCAGAGGTGATACTTCTCATGTCTCAGCTTTGCCAAGAGTCATTGACGTAATGCATACAGAAGTGTCAGCTTTCTGCAATAGGTAGAGGAGGGATTTACAGGCTGCTTGCTGTTGGTGTTCATATTCTGAGTAAGAAAAAAAATACTTGGCTTGTTTTGAGGAAGTTTCAAAAGGTGGGGGAAGGGCAGGAGAAAAGAGACAACTCGGGACTATGTGGCTGAGGCTATCTCTATCTTTAATGTTAGGATAATGCTTAGGGAAGAGGGTTGATGTGAATGTAGGAAATAAGTGCTGGTAAAAGGAAACATTCATGACCTACCCACTTCCCCACATGCAATGTGTACGTTAGCCTCCTAGAATAAAAGAGTTATGAAAAAAACAATAGCATCCCAAGGTTAAAGACTGATGCCTGCATTCCACAGAATGAGGCTGTTTTCAATGGAGTCTACATTAAGTATGGGACAGCAGTTCTAGCCTTCAGTATGGGTATTAGAAATTTGGTGGAAGGGATTTAAGAAGCCTCGGGGTAATATTTTAATATAAGTTTAGTGAAGTACAGTTTTGCCTTATGGCAGAGGGGGGATAAATGAGATCCTTCCATGGAGGCTTTGCCACCCCTCTGTTTCCCCAAGCAGGAACTTGTCAGATAGCTTTTTATGCTCATCAAAGATGGCCCAGAGCTAAGACTCAAAGAGTTCTACTATAGAGAGATTAGCAAATCAAGGCTTACAACTCAAATCTGGCTCACTACTCGTCAGGGCTGAATGAAGCAAAGGCTTGCAAGTTAAGAGCACTTGCTGCTCTTCCAGAAGACCTGAGCTTGGTTACCAGCACCCAATTTACAATAAGATTTTCCAATTACAGTTTACAAATGAGATTCTATAAATTAGGGGCTTTGAAGATTCTTGCAAAGGTTCATCTTCTTCACATGTGGTGGCAAAGGCTAAGAGAAGACAACCAAATGGTTGATCTTGCCCGTGGTCTTGCAGGGCTCCATCCATGAACCTGTGACTCTCTGTCTCTGGGTCTGTGGTGAGAACAGGGCATCACAGCAGTGGAAGTGTATCACAGAGGATGTTTACCTGATGGGGGCCAGGAGGCAGAGAATACAGGGATGCTCACACTGTGGAGAACAGAAGCAGATTAGATCTCTAATAGGCTGAAACTGAGGCAAGGCGTAACTTTTAAGGTCTTACTTCTTGCAGACCAGACCAACCAATGAATGTTCTCATCATCTCCTAATGATAATATCAAATTAGGGCATTGATGAAGGTCAAGCCCCGATGTGTCAGTTGTTTCCCAGAAGCCCACTGGCTGGTAAGTGCTCAGTGTGTAAGCCTGTGAGACACACTTCATATTCTGCCCATAACTTGGTGATTCTCATTTTTTTTTTCCTTTTGGAGAAGTTTGGCAATGTCTGATAACAACTTTAGTTGTTGTCTGGGTTGAGGGAGAATGCCACCATGGCATTTAATAGATGAACACCAGAGCTGTTAGTAACCATCTTACACACACTATCCCCTCACCAGAAATAAATAAATGAAATGACTGATCTACTCTCAAGAGGCAGAAGAAGGAAGATTGTCCAGGAGTTTGAAGCCAGCCAGAGATACATGGTGAGAACTCGTTCAGCCCAACACATAAGTATTAGATATCTCAATCTCAGCACAAAATCTCTGACACCAAATTCTCTGCTAATAATATATTTATCATTGACTACTAATGATTTATGACCAGTGAACCCACGCAGGCATGTCAAGTTCTCAGGACAGAGTAAGGACAGAAGTTGAAAATGGAAATTCAGCTTTGTCATGACCTCACATGTGTGTCTCTGGAACTCAAAATGACAACTGATATGTTGTATCAAATACCACAGAATGCCCCTTGCTGCAATCTCCTAATATCTTAGAGCCTCACCATAATTGGTGGATTTTTAAATAAAATTTATTATTGCATTTATTAATTTATTGTTTATGGCTGGGGTGTTGGTGACATAAGGATGTCAGAGAAAACCTTGCAGGACTCCGTTCTCTTCCTCCACCATGTGGGCCCTGGGGCAAAGCTCAGGTTGCCAGGATTGGCAGCAAAGGCCGTTATCCAACAAGCCATCCCGTCAACAGCAACCCTTCCTGAGAAATTCCATGTTGTCAGTACCAGGTGGGAAGCACTGCACTGTCTGGAAGAGCATTCCCAATAATTCAGGGCATTGGCCTGAAATGAAAAAGTAATGTTTGAGGAGCATCCTGAAGAGTAAGTTTCTATGTCCTGATCACAGGAGGTTCTTCTTTAGTAGACTGTGTCTAATCTCTAGGACGATGCATAGTCAAGGGTTATCACCAGTGCGAGTAGACCACATTTGGAGCCACTGATGGATAATGTATATGGAACAAAGGAAGGACTATGAATGCCCTAATCCTATTGAAATTCCATACTACTTAGGTACATATCAGGTATTTGCACAGTGAAATTTGTCATCTCAACCTGCTCTTTCTTATGCCACAGTCAAACTGTTCTTATTTTCTGAATGACAAGTATATTTTAATCTATTTTATGGTTATCTTACAGCTGGGCTGCCTTGAATTTATTTTTTGTTTAAGGTTTTTAAATGTGTATGTATGTGTCTCTGTGTTGGATATGTGTGTGCACTTTTGTTTAATGAAATAGAGAGAGAGGCACAGAATAAGAAACAAAAGTCTGCTAAACCTCAAACAGATGGGTCAAAGATGGCGCTCATTAGAGGTGCTAAAATGGAGGGTACTTCAGCTTGCCTGCCACAGCCTTTGGAGGGGAGCCAGATAAATCCTGGTTTGACTGAGAAAAAAAAAAAACCAGTGAGCAGATCTCCAATGTTAAAAATTCTCTCATTAAAAACAAGTGGGTCTGAAAAGTAGGGATATAATTAGGAAATTTAAAATATTCTTCTTTGGAAAAGTATCTTTTTCTTGCAGTGGAAGTAGTTTTTATTTTTATGTACCTCTAGAACGTTCCACTTATGAGCCCATTTCAGAGGCATGTGCTGAGACAGGAGGTTGCCAATGTTGAAGAAGAAACCTTTTCCACACACTTGATTTGAAGAAGTGAGTGACAATTGTTCCGCTGTAATTACAGTCCTTGGTGGCTGTACAATTTTAGAAGACGATTGACTCTGTGCTCTTCAGACACAATCAGGATGTTGATAGGGCCCTTCTGCCAACAGGGGTGCTCAGAATGCTAATTTTCATGGGTGGCTCTCCACTTCAAAAAGGACTTTTGTGCACAGATCTTACCTGCCACTGTAACTTGTCTTTTTATGGTTATTTAGTATTTAATTAGACTGTGGTTTAATGATCAGAAGGAGAGAATATGGGATGGAGGGCAAGGAGGACTGGAGGAGAGTGGAGATAGTGGCCCTTAGGTTTAGATTTGGCTATAGACATTCTTACATTGCTCATTTAACTATTAAACATTTTGTTTTTGATTCAGAGTCTTACCATGTAGCCCTGTTGGCCTAGAACTCATTATGTAGATCAAGCTAGCCTTGAACTAATTCACAGAGATCTGCCTGCCTCTGTTCCCCAGTACTGGGATCAAAGGTATGTGTTTGCATAGCCCACAACATTATTTTTGAAGGAGTTGTATATATACATTTAGTTGTAAATTTATACTACACAAAGATCTGATACCTGGTAACAAACTCCTCCCAAAATACAGACAAATATAAATAAGCTGCTGACATTGATATAATCAAAATATGGAATGGTTCCTTCCTATCAGACCTATGGGACCCCATGGCACCACACCAATTTCTCTTCACCTTCTGGGTCTACTTCCAACAAACCCTGAATTTTGTCCTGTCAAGAATTTGGATAGAGATATAGATGTAACTTGCTGGTAGGTCATTTGCCTAGCATACATGAGGTAGCGGGTTCCAGCTGAGTATAAGGTATTATAGTATGACTTCTGTTTTCTTTGTGTAAGTGTAGGTGTGTATATGTATAATGTGTGTATATTTGTGTGTGTGTGTACTAGTGTGAATGTCAGAGGACAGAGTTGGGTACCCTTATCTGTCTCTGCCTTATGTTCTTGAGGGAGAGTCTTTCACTCAACCAGGATGGAGGCTAAAAGCCGTCAAGCTCCAGCAATGCCCTTGTCCTCACCCCTAATGTCACCGGGGTTACAGACAGCCATAAGGCGTTTTTCATGGATGCTGGGTTGAACTCGGGCCCTTGTCCTAACACTGAAATTGTGAGTGTTCTTGCCCACTGAACCACCTTACAGCCTGTTTTCTTTTGTTTATTCCCTCTCGTTCTCTGGAGATTCACTCAAGTTGTTGCACATAACAACAGGCCATTCTTTATATTGCTAAGTAGTAGTCCATGTACTGGGTGTCCTGCAGTTTAATGGGTCATCCACTGAAGTCCATGGGGTTCTTCCCAGGTCCAGCTGTTCTAAACAAAGCTGCTGAATTTCTGTGAATATATAGTGCATTTCTGTGTAATAAATTCCTAAGAGTGCAAGTGTTCAAAATAAATAAGTAATGGGTCTTTTGGTTTATTTTTTTAGAACTGGAAGTGTGTCTCAGGGGTAAAGGGTGATGTTGCCATGTTTAACAACCTGAG